>VZTD01002141.1:677927-815804 GCA_013397725.1 Rhagologus leucostigma
CCCGGCGCGGCGGCGGCACTGCGGGACTGCGACGGGCGAGCGAGCGAGCGGGCGCGCGCGCTGCTGCCCCGCCCCCGCGCCGCCGCGGACCAATGGGAGACGAGGGAGAAGCGAGCCCGCCGCCGCCGATTGGCTGGTGCGCGCGCGAGCGTTGTATCAGCGGGGTGCGGGGAGGGGGGTNNNGGTTGCGGGAAGGGGGGTAGGGAGCGGGTGAGGCGGCTTGGCCGGGACCGGCAGCCCGCCCCGCTCTGCTCGCCAGGCGCTCCCGCTGTGTCCGGCCGGCGGGCGTGGATACCTTTTCCGTGCCCGGTCACCTCGGCCTTGTGCAGAACACGGCGCGGCGGGGCCAGTTTCCTGCCCCGCCCGTGCCCACTCTCCAGGGCCGGTGCCTGTCCTTCCCCTCCGCTCCTCAGCCGGCGCTGCCCCTGTGCCACGGGTGGATGTCGTTGTGCTTCCAGCTGTTTTAATGCAAAGCAGCTGGAAACGGGAGTCAGGGCTGGCAGCATGGTATGAGGAGAGGCTGCGGGAGCTGGGCCTGCTTAGTCTAGAGATGAGAAGTCTGAGAGGGGAACTCGTTAGTGCATATAAACATCTCAAAGGTGGCTCTCAATAGAATGGTGCCAGACTCCTCCCATTTGTGCCCAGTGACAGGACAAGGAGTAATGGCCATAAACTAAAACACAAGTTTCACCTCAACATGTAAAGTGGAAGAACCTCTTTACATTGAGGGTGGCCGAGCACTGGAACAGGTGCCCGGGAAGGTGATGGAGTCTCCCTCTCTAGAAACTCGTTCGAAACCCACCTGGATGTATTCCTGTGTAACCTGCTCTAGGTGACCCTGTCTTGGAAGAGGGTCACTTCCAACACTAACTATTATGTGATTCTGTCTTTCTGTGACCCAACGGTTCTCCATAGCTAAGCAGAAGAGGAAGCATTGCCTGAAGGTTTGGCTACACTTGTGCTTTAGGATTTGCTGAATTCAAATGTGATGATCTACACATTCCATTACCAGTTCACTCCCAAGGCCGTTGCTTTTAAAAGGTATTTTTTAAACGTTGGCAACCTTAGCTCCATATTGATTTGCTGCTCTTTCTTGCTTTGGCAACAAACTTGGCTGCCACAAGTTGCTGGGTAGTAGTGTTAAGCCAGTAATCCCTCTGTTCCTCTGGAGAATGCTGTCACAGATAGCTGTGTGCCAAGGGGTTGGCAGCAGGCCAGGTCATGCCTGGGCACACTTGATGTGGCAGCAGGATCCATTTGCATAAGAGTCCAGGTCTGTGTTGTTAGTGTGTGTGGAGTTTGGTCAGACATAGGGCAAAAAGAATGGAGACACGGAATTGCCCCACTCCCCACAATACAATGTTGTCTCAGTCGCTATACTTGTTTGCACTATGGTTTTTATGCAACAGATATTGCTAAAAGCTTCATCTTGTTTCAGTAATCATCAAAGAATCATAGAATAGTCTGGGTTGGAAGGGACCTTAAAGACCATCTTGTTTCAATCACCCTGGCATGGGCAGGGACACCTTTCACCAGATCAGGTTGCTCAGAGCCCCATCCAGCCTGGCCTTGAACACTTCCAGGGATGGAACATTCACAACTTCACTGCACAACCTCTTCCAGTGCCTCACCACCCTTATATTAAATGATTTTTTTCTAATATCTAATCTAAACCTGCTCTCTTTCAGTCTGAGGCCATTCCCCCTTGTCCTTTCACTACATGCTCTTCATCTTGTTTCAGTAATAACAGAGACAAATTATTTTATTCACCCAGCACAACTCGTGGTCAAGTAGAGTTTATCATTTAGACTGATGGGGCAACCTTATCACTACCTTCAGTCACAGGCAAACTGCTTCCAAACACTTTGCAGCCTAACATATCAGTGTTTTTGTACCACAAATGTAAAAAGCTCAAGTCAGCTGACGTGTAAACATCAGGGCTAGACATGCAAAATGATTGGTTAATCAGTGAAGTAGTGATGCAAATAACCGATCGTAATAACAAAATCAAATGCTTACTTAGTCAAAGTCTTGCTGGATGTTCAACATTTCTTTGTACAGTGGAACACAGTACACACGATAACAATCTGTAGCCACATCATGGGCTTCCCTGATTATCACTTTGATGCAGAGCATAGACAAGGATTTCCCAGTAAGGGTTTTCATAGAAGAGAGAGAAATTCTGTTCCTTCAGCTCTGAAACAGAGACTTGTCAGATATATTTTGATGGATGTTATTGCAATGGGTATCTGTGCTGGTTTTGCCTGGGGTGGAGTTAAATTTCTTCACAGTGGCTTGTATGGGGATATATTTTGTATTTGTGCTGAACACAGGGTTGATAATATAGAGATGTGTTTGTTACTGCTGAGCAGGGCTTACACAGAGCCAAGGCCTTTTCTACTTTTTGTACTGCCGCCGTGGTGAGGGGACTGGGGCCACATGGGACAGGTGAGCCCAGCTGACCAAAGGGATATTCCAGACCATATGACATCATGCTCAGTATACCAAGTCGAGGGAAGAAGGAAGTGAGGGACATTTGGAGTGACGGTGTTCGTCTTTCTAAGTAACCTTTACATGATGGAGCCCTGCTCTCCTGGGGATGGCTGAACACCTTCCCGCCCATGGGAAGCAGTAAATCAATTCCTCTTTTTCGCTTTGCTTGTGTGCACAGCGTTTGCTTTCTCTACTGAACTGTCTATCTCAACCCAGGAATTTTCTGGCTTCTACCCTTCCGATTCTCCCCCCGATCCTGCTGGGGGGAGGATGTGTGAGCATCCTGTGTGGTGCTTGGTGGCTGACTGGGGTTAAACCACTGCAGTATCAGATGGAGGGATAGACTGTGTGATGTATTTTGTCACAGAATTGTTTCTGAATTGCCAGCAACAGCTATGTAACTTGATATATCTCATTTATTTTATTGAGCAGAGTGCAAAACTAGCTATAGAAATACAACAATGAACTGTTATTTACATATATGATTTAAAGTTGAAGCTTTAGCTGACAGTAATATAGGACATGAACTTGGGTTTATGAAGGAAAAATGTACTGTATCTTTTTGTCCTGTTGCTATCTCACATTAAAGTAAAATTTATTTTATATGTGATGCAGCGTTGTTGCTACTTTATTTTTATGTATTAAAGCTATTGCTTTACTCTGCTAACTGGAATAACTGAGTATTAATTGGCATCTGATTCTCCACATTCCACTTTTATTAGAGTTTTTGATACAGTTGTAGATCTGTTTCTATGCTGTAAACATAGGGAAGGACATTAGAAGATCAATACGATGACAACTCACAGAATCTTGTCAGACATAGGAATGAGATCCATGGTACAAGAAATCTTAAGACTGGCCTTAACTTTTGTCTGGAGGAACATTAAGTGGTGCCCTACACAGCCCTGTCTCTGCATAAGTAAAGGCAAATGCCATGTCTCTGATGCCATGACGATTTTTTTGCTTTTTCATGTACCTCTCTCATATACCCTTCCACATACCCTTTTACACAGCTTTGCATGTATCCTTAATGCTTTTAGCCCACATACTTGTAATTCTCCAAGTCTGATAACTAGCTTAGACACAAAGTTCCATTAAGCCAGGAGACTAAACATCTTGAAAACCTCGAAGTTGGGTCAGTAAGCCCCAGACACCAAGGTCCTCTCCAGAACACATTCTGTAAACCAAGATAGGCCCATCCAGGGGGAACATTCCTCAGGATGGGGGCTTCTCTTGAGCCTTTCACTGGGGAATCTTTGATAGATATGCTAATTTGCAAGGTCTATAACTGTATACGCAAATTATCGTGTGTGTGCATCTTGGGGTGTGCATCCTGGTGTGCATCTTTCGGGAGTGCACTTTCGGTGTCCATTCAGGGGTGCTTTCTACCTGGATGTGGTGCACCAGAGGATCCTTAAATAAATACCAAGGTAAAACCGTTTTTCCCTCTAATTGTGTTTGGCTTTTAATTCTAAGCCCAGGGAAAGGTATCATCTCCAGCTCAACATTAATTTTGGTTTAATCACTTGGAGTGTTAGGTGCACTTTCGTAAGAGTTTACGTGACTACCATGATGAGCGTGAGACAACCTGTGAAATAATATATGAACTCATATATATAGAAATGTTTGTGGAAGCATAAAAAAATGGAATTTTCAAAGATAGATGTGTCATGTTTAATTGAATCTCCAGCAGCAGGACACTGCAGGAGCAGCAGCATAACTCACAGTTGTGGTAGATGACTTCGCGCAGGTGTCTGCTCTGATAATAACACTTGAAGCCTCTTCTCTAAATATCACTTTCTTCAGTAAAAGATTACTGCACAATATGTAGATCACTTCTTTGAATAAGCAACAATGTTTCACTTCACTTATTATTGTGAAAAGAAATTCCATTGGATATGCATTACTCTGCTGTGTTTCCTCCTGCAATGGAATTTCTTCAGACAGTTCTTAAACAATTCTAGGTTATTCTGGAAGAAGATGAGAACTTCCTCATTCATTCTTGTTTTCAATCTAAGCATCCAAAAGTGAATTTTCTATGGATCAGAAAACACAAAATCAAACAAGATCTCGTCAGAGCAACAGCTGCAACACCATCTATGTCTCCAAAGCTGCTATAAAAATCACATCTGTCAGTCATTCCAAAAGTTCATATATTTCATGAAGTCCAGCAAATGCTGCCATAGAAAGTGCATGTGCGAAATTAACACGTTTCCCATACTGCATAGGCACAAATGTGCATGACAATTGTTTGTTAACAATTCTGTTAACAAAACCAAGGCACTGGTCTGTTGGAGAAAAGTAACAGCAATTTTTTTTTGATAGGGGAGGAGAAAGGTTTAATGATTTTTCATCTGGGTCACTTCTGGAATCCATTTGAAAGAGTAACACCTCAAACATTGTGGCTTTATAATTGTGGACGTAGGGTCCTGTAAGACAACAAGCAGGAAGGAATGCCAGAAGACTTTGAGGGAGCAAAGATATCTTAAACTCCTGTCGTCACCATGTGTGACTGTCATGATACAAGCATCAACTGAACCTGATACAAGCATCACTGAAGCTGTGTCAGAGGTTCCGCTGTCCAAGGAGGTAGAGAGTGGTATATTGCTTAGATAATTTGTTAGAGCTGGGTGTTAAAAGAATACACATATGAATGGACTGCCTATGGAATATCCAGTTTGGCAGTCTGCAATACTAAATTAAAATCTCACATTTTGTTCCCCAGGTCATCTATTGCATCTACTGCCACATGTTCATGTTATTTCTTATTGCTCATACTCAGTCTTTGAATCAGCTGTAGTAAACTCTTGTTTAACTAGCTGTTCTTTCTCTTCCATAATGATGTATCTCGAGTTTGTCTCTCCTCTAATCACTATTCCTACACACATTGCCAAATTTCACCTGGCTGCCTCCATGGTCTGTGTAGCTCAGGCAGAAAGGCTTCTAGATTTTGTCATAATTTTTGTCATTTATCTGTTTAAAACACTTTTTATCAACAATAAAGTACTAAAGTACCTTATCAGTCTTGAAACTTTTGCATTGTCTTCTTCTTTACTGCAAGCTTAATCATTAATATCAACATTGTTCTGTCTTCCTTACACCCTACCTTTACATTCCAGTACTGTCAAGTCATGTCTATTTGCTGTCTGGTTGCTGACCGTCACTTTGTCTTCACTTTTAGCTAAGCCAGCCCAACAGCCTTATTTAGGCTGTAACTGACAGCCCAGGAAGCAGAATGATTCTTTCACTTCTTTTTACGGGAGCTCTTTCCTACTCGCACCACCTGTCCCCCAAACAAACCCAGTGAACTGCAGTCAAGGCACAAACCTCCCTTAGATCCAAGCAACCCCCTTGGAGCCACAGGCAAAATTCTGTGATCAGCTTTCTCCTCACTACAGAGAACTACATGAAATAGATCCAAGCAACCCCCTTGGAGCCACAGGCAAAATTCTGTGATCAGCTTTCTCCTCACTACAGAGAACTACATGAAATAGTCCCTGCGGTTCTGCTTAAATCTTTTGCTGTTACTGCTTCAGCTTCCTTCCTTGCCTGTTCTGTTTTCCTTAATGGTAGTAATAAAAATGGATAAATGAGCGTAACATGGTTTCATTATTAATCCTACATGTAGCAATTACTTTGTTGATATTTTTCATAAATACCTTTGGTTTCTCATTTACTTGGATTTAGCAGCGTGATTTTTATTAGTCACACTTAGTCATACAGGGCAGCAGCATTCCAGGAACCTGCACAATAACTTATAAGTAACCCTTCTTGTAAGGTCAACAAGGAGTTAAAATGCCTGGAGTTAAAAAGCTCAGGATAAGAAGCATGAGAACAAGCCTGACAATTCCAAGAAAATGCATGGTCTGTGTAAGATTTTTAAAGATTAAGATAAAGGTTAATTATGATTAAAGATTAAATCAAGTTTTGTCAGGGTGATCTAGACTACAGGGAAAGTTAGTGTTCCTCAGTGTGTAGCACAAACACATAACATACCAATAAATAATGAGAAATATAATAACATAGTTAAGTTTTGTGTCATGTGATCTAACCTCATTACATCCATTATAATCCCATTATTAAATCGAAAGTCAGACTGGAAGTATTTTGAGAAAGTTTGGGGGTTTTTTTGTATGACAACTTCAGGCCTGAACCTTACTGCACTCTCAGGCACATGGTGTGATTCTTGAGGCTGTCATGTGCAGGGCCAGAAGCTGGACTTGGGTGATCTCCGTGAGTCCCTTTGACCTCAGGATTACCTATGATTCTATGGTTCTATCATTATCATTCTGAGATTAGGCAATTGGTAATTTTTTCTGTGTCATGGATATAACTATTTGCTGTGCCATACTATTGTAAGCATCTTATATGGCAAAGACAGTATCTTGCACTAGATCATGTTCATAGTCCTTTAAAATGGTACATACGCAGTTGTTTGAAATCTACATAGCAAGGATAAGTAAAAAATATTTTTATCGCTGTGTAAGTGCAGTATGAAGGATTGATAAAAAAGTTGTTTTGGGAACCATGGTAGTTATTTCACTGTAGCTTGTACATGTGAAAAATAAATGCAGAGGGAGACATAATAATCACTAACTAATATCAAATACTATTATTACGGAAATCATAATTTAAATGGCCTGAATTACTGACATCAGAACTACTCTGAAACCTCTATTTGCTGCATTTGGATTAATATCTGTTCCTTAGAACATTTTTGGAAAAGGAGACTGACTAAGAAATACTAAGGACTGTAGGATAAGCTTACATTCTTGGACTCCTTCCCTAACCTCACTTTTAAAAATGTCATTCAAGTCTTAAAATCCAAAGCACAAAACTAAATCATGCCGTTTGGCTGATAATCACTTCAGTGGTGGAATAAATTGATAGAAGATTTTCTGTAACGCTTGAGGACTTTTGCTTTGCTTTGTCTTTTGTGGCTAAAATCTTATCCTCAGAGATGCAATTCCTTTGCATACATAAATAGAAACAATCTGGTCCCACTCGTTCTACTGCAATTAGGAAAAAGCAATCAGAGTTTGTTAAACAGACTTCAGAGAAAGAAGAATCTTACGTCTTAGAAGACAGATGTTTTCTGATTAAGTTTTCTGTCACAGCCTCATTTAAGTTGCATAAGTCACAGATAACTTAAGCAAAGGTTACAGCTGATGGAATGCCACTGTTTTGTTCAGTTCTCAATAACAGCTTTGTTTAGTTTGTGAGATAGTGTTTAAATAGTTTGAACCTCCTTAAGAGCTGAAGCAATGCTTCTGTCCTCAGAAAAACTCTTTGGTGTATTGCAAACCTAAATAATAATCTGAAGTTTTCCTAAAGAGTCGTCTTCCAACTTTCCTGCTTATGCTATGAAAAAAGGGAGTGCTAAAAATCCGTAAGTGTATTTTCATGAATACAACATTTATGCAGAGGGTCATGTAGTGACAGTTGTGTAGAAATAGTGATGCTGCCGTAATTGTTGTTTCTTATAATTCTCACTACAAAATTTCCATTTATTTGGCTATCCTTTCAGCAACCATTAATTTGTTCAGTTTAAAAAAAATTCTATGTAAAGTGGTTTTCCTAAAATGAGCTTTTCCCAAACCTAGGAAAAAATTCTCTATGTAGGAAAAAAAAAAACCAACCAAACCAAACCTGAAAAAAAGAGAAAGCAAAAATCCTCCAAATTCTCTACATGTCTTGGTCCTCAAGAGAAAAAGAGCAAGACCATTTGTTCATAATTGAATTTACCCATATTTTGAAAGATAAATAGTCGCCATTAATATTATCTGATTGCTCAATCATGGGCATGAACACCTTCCCAAATATTGCTGATGCAGGTGATTTCTTAGAAAAAGTCAAATTCTAAAGATTCTGTCCTGACCAATCATTTTCCAGCCTCTCAGAATTTCAAGAACTGATGATAAATGTATGTTTAGCGAAAAAAAAATCAAAGATTATAACAGTGTTGTAGTTACTCCTTGGAGAGGTAAGACATTCTGGCATGAAAGAGTATTATATGTATTATGCTGTACAGAGAAGACACCCAGACTGAAATTCTAGAAATATTTACACACTGCAGTGAGTTTTCCAGACAACATAAAAAGAATACCGAACTTTAAGGGTTGTTGGATTTTTTATTTACTTTTTTGTTTTGTTTTGTTTGATGGTTTTGTTGCATTTTTTAAAATCATATTAACTTCTAGATTTAAAGTAGATTTTGAATCACAGTTTTAGGCTACCTCTGTTAGGGTTAGCTAAAACTCTTTCCTTCAGTGGGTAGATTTCCTTGCAGTACATTTCTAAGATTGTTCATGGATTAGTGGTGATCTGGTGCATTATGCCACAAGACTTTCTTTCCAGTCTCCAGGCCGTAGCATCAGTTATAAAAATTAAGGCTGAAAAAGGCAAAAATAGCCTTTGGCATAACCTACAGCAATCTGAGACTGTTTTTAGTACTATCTGAGGGCCTCCAAAGCCCAGTAGGTTTGTTTTTCCTGCTAGTTCTCTTCCTATTCCAAAGACAGCAAAGAACAAGTATCCTACAAAATTCTAGGGCAGCCTTAGGGTAGCCATCTAGTCACATTATTTGTTGGTATCAGTACCTAAAGGTCCCAGTCATGGAAGAGAACCCAAATCCTATGGTCTGTACAAATGAAGAAACAAAAATAATCCCTACATCAGGAATTTACATCTGTTTTACATTCAGCATCTGCTGATTCCATTGTAGGGATGTAGACACATGCTCAAAGGTCTCTACATCTTGCAAAAATGTGAGTCTTTTCATTTACTTCTCAGTGCTGGTAATTTATCTTGATCTGAAACACAATGACAAAAATGAAGGTCATGGAGCTCCATATACTTCATAAGAACAACTGAAAACTTCTGTGGAAATCAGTCTGCCAAAATCTAATTAGGTGCTCTAATTGTGTATTGTTGCTCAGAGAGTTTTTCGCAAGTGAAAACTTGTTAAGATTAATTTTTCCAAGTGCCTGTGGCAAAACCAGTAATAAATCTTGAATTCCTATGAGCTGTGGTTATGAAATTATTTTTTGTGTTCTCAATATAACAAAACAACTAAGGCCTTAAATATTTAAATTTATTTAAGAATAAATATTAAAACAAACAAAAATAAAACCACTAAAGCACCAACAGCATCTTGAATCTGAATATTTTCTGCCAAGGGGCTACTTTTTTCCCCCAAGATCTTTTGACAGAATACATGGCAAGTATTTAATACAAACTGAAATGAAGAGACAATGAAAAAAAATGCAAGGGAAATAGGTTCTGCACTTCAGAATGCTTTTGGAGAGTATCAAGCAGGTTGATGAATGAGTGTGAAATCATATTTAAATTGAGGATTAGTGACATGGAACCAAAGGCACATAAAGTCAGATACAGGCAATCTGGAAAATAAGTTTTGTGCTGGGAAGAGGTTTTTTCATTCATAATACCTTCTATATATGAAAGTAAATGTTCTCTCTAGCTTACCTAGCATCTATTTTCTAGCACGTATTTGAAGAGAAATCTCAGTTTTAGTGATGGCAGGGAATAGGACTTGACAGCCTAGGAGGGCAAGATTACTTATTAAGTTACTGTGTACTACACTGAAAGACTAACATCCTTCTGTTCTTTTTTCTATTATGCTTGGGATAAATCGGTTGTTTTACTTACTCTGGAGTCAGCATTTTCTTTCTCTGTTTGTCATCAGGATTTATACAGCTACCCTTTTATATCATTGGATACCCTCTCCATAGATCCCAGCTGTTTGCCTAAACAAAAGTTTCTGAAGTTTTTCACTGAAATAAAACAACAATAAAGGTACCAAATGGAAAAAAAAATAGCTGCAACTTTTCTTCTGTGGAAAGCAAACAAAAATTCACAGGAAAAACTTTATACTAGAGCAACTGTTCGCAAAGTGACCAACCAATACTGACACAATTACCCAACATTTGCGTGGCCTGTTATTTAAATTTCTAGTCTTTTCTGTTTTCTTTGTTTCATCTTTCTTTTTCTTATATTATCTTTTTAGTAAATATGGAGGTTCATAAAAAATAGGTGGAAAAAAAACCATTTTAAAGTATATAGTCCTGTAACAAAAAATAAAATTATTAATTTATGTTGTTTGTGGTTCAAGAGAAAATACTTTCTTGCTTTAATTTCCTGAAAATCCTATGATCATTTTAGTTATTCCTGCATTTGGTTTGGCTTAGTTCAAAATTCTCAGCTGATGATTTTAGAGCTCCTTATGTTCAGATAAGTCTAGAAAGAGTTTAAATGACCCAAATGCTTTAAGAGTCAACACTAAACTATCCAATTTCCAGGGCTGTTCTCATTATCCTAGAGGCATAGGGGATTTGCAGAAAGGGGGAGATGAAAATATCCAGAAAATATTCTGTTGCATTCCTGCAGTGAATTTGTGCCATTTGTGTGCACACAGGTTTTGTTGTTAGATCAGGATAAATCAGAAATATATTTTTTAAGTGTTTTATAAATACTTCCCATTTTAATGAATAAATTCATGGTTGCAGTTCTGATAACTGCACCTCCAAAAAGTATAATTTTAAAAAGTACAAGAAGAAGTGAAAAAAGATAAGCAGATCTGTGAGTGGCTTTTGTACAAAGGAAACTAAACGGGTCAGGATACTTCATTTTGGAAACTAACAGCTAAGAGAAGGCAATTAGTGTGTAATTATTCCTCCTTTTTTTTTTCTCCAAATGTAGAAACTGGGAATCCTCCAAACAAATGATGGGACTGCAGGTTTAAAGCATACAAAAAGAAGTATATTTTCATGCAGTGAAAAAATAATTTTGAGAAAAATTACTCAGAGCCAGAGGAGATACATTTAATAATTACTGATGGACTGTATGGTTTGGTCTGAATTTGTGGTTCTAGTAATCCCCAACCTGCTGAACACAGAAAATGAGTCATGGAGAAGCAAATGTATCCACCCTCTTTCTTGACACAGCATCTCTGGCTGGGACAGCACAGTGAGAGAGGTGAATCCAGACTATTTTGGGCATTTCAACACTTTGTATCATGAACTACCACAGCAAGATAATCAAGCAAATAAACACTTGGTTAATGGAATACAGTAAAATAATATTTTAGCTCTGAAATAAAATTTGTGAAATATTTACTGGCTTGGGCATAGTAGAGAAGATCTTTCCAGAGAGAAGATCTACATCATGAATCTGTTGTGCCACACAGATATGGAATATGGGGAGCTCAAATTTCAGTGGAAGTTATCAGACAACCTGCCCCCAGAAGCAGGAAAGTAGGGATGAAGTCCTACATTTTGAGGCAGGACTAAGTAACTCACAGAATTTATACCCAGTATTATTTATCCTCTTGGAATCCATCAGCCATGCTGTGACTTCTGTGATTAGATCAGTCCTATGCTCATTTTTAAATATTTTTATTTGAAAGGATTAGCAACTAATAACCTGTATTACTCAAGGTTATAATTATTATAGTTGTACTGAATATAAATAGAGGTTAAAGATTACAGTTCAGATTGCACAGTTATCTTCAGCAGACACAACGAAACAATGTGTAAGTAATCACTTCAACAGATGAGGTTGCTTGTGAAAGAACAGCTTAAAAAGGGAAGCTGTGGCTAAGGCTCAGACTTGCAATCCACATGATTTTGCAACTGGCTGGACATTAGGAGGACTTTGACTGAATACATGTGCATTCTTAGACCCAGCAAATGGAAAATGCTCAGTACGGTTGCGTAAGGAGTCTAAGTCAAGGCACAGGATTGTCGCTGCCTGCTCTTTCTCAATGTTCTGTGCAGCTGAAAAAAAAAATCCCAGCAATGTCAATGCATTTTATTGTTCAGAAATAGTTTTGAGTGCCAAAGCTCAAATTCATTATTTCCTTCTTACTCTTGGGTCACCTTTGTGTCAAAAGTCTGCTCCTTCTTTCAAATCTGTTGGTGTACTCGAGCCTGCGTGTCAGAGTGATGCACAGAAAGAAAAGTGGCATCTGTTTTTTCTAAAGAATGGGGAGCAGCAGGAAAAAACCTCCAAATCCCTGTCACGAAAGAGTTTGTCCTTCTCCACTTCCAATTCTCTTCTTTTGTCTCTTATGAAAAAAAAAAGATGTTTAGACCTGCCTTTCACACAGTTTTTTGACACTCTGGCTCTTCTTTCCTATAGATTTGCAGGTCTGCTAAATCACCTTTGTGAAGGCCACACACAGCAATAGGATGTGGGTATCTATGACATCTAGGTATCTGTTCTGCTGAGCTGCTGCAGATGCAATCATCTTTTGCATGAGCCTGAGCAAGTACAATGACTTTTCAGACAAAAGTGTGGTTAGTTTTCCAAACCTCCATAAAATAACAGAGGAACTTCCCATACCTGATACAGAACTGCCAATGATACAGTGGCATTAAATAGTCAAATTATTAAAATTAAAAATTAAATTTAAAAAATAATAGTTTTTCAATGCCTGCTTTTTAATTCAGGAGGATCTTCTGACCCTTTTGATAGTATGTTTTTGTTTGTGCTTAGGATCTCTGGTTAGAATAGTGTGCTGTAAGGTGGTTGCTCTACCAGCATCACAACCACAGACAAGAAAAGACCTTCCTCACCTTTACCCCTTCTCTCCTCATCCATGCTTCCAAACCTTTTTTCAGATATCTATTGCTATAAATACTTCTATATACTCTATCTCTCTCTTTCTTTAAAAACAGAATTGTATTACGCTAATGGGGAAATGAAAAGCTTGTCACCAAAATCAAGTGACAATAAGGGACGGCTTTTTTATCATTTTTGGAATTATCAGATCTCAAGTTTCACTTGTAATGCATTCAGATTTCCTTACAAGAGTACAAAGTGAGCATGTCAGCCTTGCTGGTGATTTAAGTCTCATCTATTCTGCTCCAGATGGCCTGTCCAGGCAAGAAAAGGACAGATGGCTTCAGACATTTCAGTGGTGGGAAGTAGAAAGAGAGCAGATTTTTTACTGCATCTGCTTTTCCTTTCTGAATTTTCTTTTTCCTGGAAACAATTTTTGTCGGTGCAGGAGCAGTTAGGTGATAGTGAGTGTTTATTTACTCCATTGGCCTTATAGTGGACAAACTTTAGGTCTCAGATAATGGTTGAAATGTCTAAAACTATCTCAGTCTCTCAGATTCAGTTTTTTATCCTCTGACAAAATTATATTCCAGTCATTAAAAAGGCACATGTGAGAGCAGAAGAAACAAACATATTGATCTCGAATTATTATGTTTTTCTTTTTAAATTCTACTACCCAGTCAACTGTTTCCTGCCAGGAATGCAATCTTATCTGTGGCAGTGAACTCAGAGAGCCTACCACTTCTAAAAGTTATTCTTTAATTCTTATTCATAAAAATTTGCAGGACTAAAAAGGGCTTAAGTGTTTCCCTTTAATGATTTCACTACCATCCCACGAAAAAGTAAAAAATAAACCAAGCTTTTTCTTTTTATTTTATTACAATAGATACCAGCCATAATTCAACTGTAATTTTTTTTCTGTTAAAAAACAATGAAATCTGGACTTTTGTTCCCAATAAGCAAACTTGAAGTGCTGTGAAACTGCACATCAAAGTTTGAATTACAACTGTCACATCATCATGTGTCAATAAAGCTTTGAATCTGTTCCTCGGACACTAATTATAGGGTAATTAGTTAATCTTTGAATGGGTAATTTAGCCTTCACTGCATCCTTTTGCAGGCCACCAGATTCCAGCCTGCAAAATGGATATCGTGGCATTGCTATAACACACATGGAGATGGGCATGGCATTAAGTTATATTTCTAAATGTTTTATTAGATGCTGTTTAGCTGTCATTACCTAAATTATGTGCCAAGTATTGAATAATTTCTGCAAATATTGCTTTTTTGGGACATCTCCTAGACGTACGGCTTTAGCTTTCCTGACAGGAAACCAGAAACCACTGTCGAGAATGTTTTGGCTGCTGTGCAGTGTCAGAGTTCCAGTAACACAAAGATCAATCAGCCTATTTAGCAGATTATAGAAGACAAACAGAAATTCATTCTTTACCAAGGGTCAATATTTGCTGTTGCCTCAGTTTGTAAAATGATAAAACGTCACAGAGTCTGAATAGAAGGGAATAACCTTTAAAAATAAAAAGAGGGAAGGAACAAAATTAAGTCTTTATTACAGAATGCTTCCCAGTGAAAAAGAACAAAACCTGTGATGGAGACTACATATATTAGGAAGAAAAAAGGGAAAAAAAAGGTATTGTGGAGCAAAAGGAGGGTGGATTCTGCAATAGCATCTTGTTAGTAGACTGCTGTATTTTCCAGCAGAGATAAAAAGAGCATTTTTCTGCAAAGTATCAAGATAAATATGATATCCAGCTTTCAATCTATGGAAAGAGACTGTGTTCTTAGATTGAAATATTGCATGAATAGTACACAACCAGCAAAAATATAGAAAATTAAGTCCTTTTTTTTACTGGGGAGCTGAAAATAGAGTAGAAGGAGAGAGAAGTACCTCATTTTTCCAGGATGCTAAAAGCTAGAAATTATTTAGTAGTGAATAATCAATGTGAAACCAGCAGTCTGTCTCCATTACCTTATGCCATGTAGGTCAACAGGAGAGACAGATAGAGAGAGAGAAGTATTGAAATTAAAGATTATTTTCATTCAGCTTGCATAAATGTAAATCATACCTGTTATTTGCCTCTTCCACGAACAGAAAAATGAAGTTTCATATTTCTCCCTTTAGAATCTTAAAATATTTTAAATATCTAACCTAGAATGAATAAGTAGTCTTCAAGAAATCTTTTGAGTTTTTTTCTCTCTCCATCTTTCTACACACTGCAAGGCCCGGACAACTTATTAAAACAATAGAAATTTATCGTATCTTCAGAGTTTAAGATTTTTACATCTGAAATTTTTACTTTTCTAATAAATGGCCGGAGGACATCAGACCCTTCTGAAAGACCAAGGTAAGGATGAAAGGAGACTATACCTGGGCAGAATAAATTTTATGTGTAATCACTAGCAATGGCTGCACATTGACTGAATTTCATTGTAGAGCCAGTCCTATCAATAGAATGAGGATTTTCTTTCACAGCATCTTCTTCTGATCCTAACATCTCCATTGTTTGCTTTCAGATGGCATTTCCCACCGATTCCCATACTGCAGAACCATTTCTAAAAGTGTGTTTTATTTGCCACATGTATTGTTTTGCATTTCAGTTTCATGTCACAGAGATCCTGTGAAAGAACATTGAGTTCGTTGGCACAGGTCTCTCTTCACAACCTCAACACGCTCTTTAATAAACTACAAGGTGACTAAAGAATAAAAGACACACTTAAAGCACTCTATGGCAGTTATTTGCAGCAAGCCCCAGTTGTTAATGACTCAACACAAAATGGCGTTTTGATTCCACGTATTAATGATCCATTGTAACCTAGGTAACTAATTTTAATTACACTTGCTAGAACAGAAATTCAAGTCTTTAAAATTAACTAGAAAGGTGGCATTCTTAGTAATAAACCAACCTAAAAATTGACTATTACTTCCAAGAACAGACAACAGACCTGAAGGTTTGGGCCGTCTATTTTAATTGTATGTCAAATATCCTTTTGTAGTCTGTTGTTATTATAATCCATAAAAAATAAAATACCCCAAAGCAAAATTATTAAGAGATAATGGATACATCATCACTTAAAATTGTAGGACTGTATTTTTTCTTATTTTATTTAATAAGATATAGGCCAGATTTTTTCTTTTAAAATCTCAAATACATGGTTTGGAAGGTTAGAGTCCTTTGAAATATTGTAGTTTATTAAGACGGTAGGAAAGGATGTCATTTGAATTTAATTACAAAAGAATGATGCAGGTTTCCTTGTAGGCTGGCTGAAAAATTATATGTTATCAGTATTTATTAGAATCACGTTGCTAATCCTAACTCCATGGATCCTTATGCAACTTTTAGAACACTTACCTTATTTGCCACTTGGCTGTCATTGCATTAAAATGTGCTTATACATCCACCCACACGTATATTTGTTTTTAGCAAAAATCAAGTAAGTAACTGAAGATACTGTGTACTCTGAGAAGTAAGCAAGCGATTAAATTCCCTAGGTTAATTTCCTCCAAATCTACAAGTCTGGTTTTTTGTACTTCATAGTGTTAAGGATGTAAAAGACCAATTTCTCAGGCTTATCATATTTATTACATTATTATCAAAAGGAAATTGAATTCTCACTGCAATAGTCATTTTCATATGAAATGCAGGAAATAGAATTTGCCTTGAAGAATTTTTTTGTGTAATATGAAGGACCTTACTGATGCCTTCCAGTGTCAAAAGGAAGTTAATTAAGTTCCAAATATTCCGGCCTTCTCTTTTCCTCTCAGAAAAGAACAATAAAATACCGTACTGCATTTTCTCTTGTCTATCTTCTGATTTTTTAAAAAAAAAAACCTTTTCTACACCATTCAGAAGGAGGAAAATCTCCCAAAACCTGTTCAGCAAAATCATGTCATGAAGAAAACACCACTGTAAACAGTTGAAAACTAAAGGAAAGTTATTCCTATTTTACAAATAGAAAAGGCAGAGCAGATCAGAAGTATATGAAATATTCAAAAAATACCCCACATATAAGTTCATTCTTCCTTTTTGTTGTTTTAAAAAACTGCTATCTACTGACAAAGTATATTGTTCTCAATACTTATGTACAATCAAGTTTACAAATAAATGGGGTTTGCTCTTTTTTTCCCAAAAAATAGATTGAAGGAAATTCCCAAAACACAAGTAATTCGGTTATCTGATAATTTATTTCTGGGTTTGATTGTTCCAAAACAAAAATGTTCCATGTTGCATGTGCGCTCTTTAGATGTAAAATCAGTAGCACTACAACTGAATTCCCTGCTTTTCAGGTAATTGTTATATTTTTCTGACAGGTGAGACCATTTATTTCTGGAAGAGTTGCTGCATGCTTGAGTTTGACAAGGATGAGTTTATTCCAGCTTCAAAGAGGTTACAGGTAAACTTTTAATTTAAAAGTAGGTAAAGGTGTACGGCCAAATGTGGAAAGTGTGGCAAAAAGTTCTGGACATGTTCATTGGCGGGTGAATTCCTGTGAAAAAATTCACCTGTGGCATTGGGATTAGACACGGAGAAAAGCACTGGTTCCAGTAGGTGCAACATTTTTTTCAGACTTTTGTTGTTAAATGAAGCTGTTGAGAGGCAGTGAGGGTGCAGTGCTTAACCTGAGCCCCAGCACTACCGAAATGTGCAGCACAATGGGTATAATAGAAGAGATTTCAAAATGGCACAAAAACTTTGATGGCCAAGGTAATGAACAGCAAAAACACTGGTTATTATACAGAAGTGGAATGTGCAATTAATGTTCCAGTGGCATAGAACAATTCTAGTAATTGAGAAAATCCCTCTGTGATTTTAAGGCACCGTGCCAAATGTACTAATACCTTTCTTGTCTAGAAAGTTAATCTGGCATGTTGCTTGTATGTTGTCCAAAACTTGGCTACTGGGCACTGAAAGGCTTCTGGTTTAGACTACCTGGGTTCCCCAGGTTCAAAGTTTAAAGCGTTGCTTGTTTCGAAGGTGTAGAACTTGTGCAGAGCCAACAGTCCTCCAAACAATCAATAACCTCATTCAGGTTCAGGGTCCCCAGTACTGCCCCAGGCAACAGGGTGGGTGAATCTGTGACTAGTTCAGAAGATCACTGAAGTCATAAACCTGTTTTTCACTCAGTTTAACCAGTTGTTCAGATTAACCCTGTAATGAAAATATAACACTAGCATTTCTAGCATTTTCCAGCTATGAGAGGGATCAGATAACTCTTCTCTAATCATCCATGGAAACTCTGAGAAGACCAGCAATACCATTTCCCAGTCATGTGTGTTTAATTTCGTTACCCTTTCTGCAAATTCAGGCAGAACAAAAAAATTATTCTGCCTGCTTAGAAGATTGAACATTACTTATAAAGGAACTTGTCAGCCACTAGTTGAAAACATTTTTACAAAGGTATTGCACATAGCAAAGATGACGCACTGGTTACACAACTGGGGGGGCGTCAGGAAAATTAGGTTTTGTTTAACATGCTTGCTTGAGGGTATTTTGAAATTATTGAAATAGATATAAAATTAGGTTCCATAAAAAGATATATTCCTACTCGTTTGTGATTTCCAAGTGTAAATCAGAAAGAAGAACTGTGGAGAAGTAATAATAACTCCCTCCAAGTGAAGTGGATATCTTTAACCTCTGAAGCAACGTCCATTTCAGCTGACTTTGGGAAGGGAACCAGTTTCTGTTACCCTGCTTGCACAATCCTCCTCCTCTCTTCAGTCAGCAGCCAGTGAGCAATTAGGCCACACATGGAATGAAGTTGAAGTATTGTACAAGTTGATTGGTATATGGACAAACACACCCTCACATATTAAAAAGAAGAAAATTAATTCACATCAAAGACTAATCAACAGCAGCCTTGAAATAAAACAGAAAATAAAGTTTTTTAACTGACGAATTTTATAAGATGCATTTTATGACAGCCACACAGTGCAAACTCTTAAGCATAATTATATATGCCCATCTGTTTACAGGGAACTTAAAACTGCAGTGTCTCCTGAGCTTGAACGGTCACTCAGGAGCAGTATATACCATAGTAATCAACCCTCAAGACTAGTGTATGAGACAAAAAATGAACTTCAGCTACAGATACCCAACTGGAACACGAGCTGTTCTTCAGTATTTTCTCTTAGAGGATAGCAGCAGTTCACTTCAGAAAAAATTTTCTATAAAAATCAATTCCAGCTAAGCAGGATTTCTGATCTTCTGTGTTTTTCTGCATCTTTCTAGGTTTATATGACTTCTCTTACCATCTCAACACTACTCCAGCAATTAAATCAGCACAGGACACTTATTTTACTGCATGCAAGTGAGGCAGGCAGAAAATACCACTTTCTAGAAAAGTGGGGTGTTTTTGCAAAAGCTGCTTTTCTCCATTCAGCTACTTCACCTTGTTCTCAGCCTCATCTTTTTCAAGGTTTTATGTTTCTTTTGAGGAGGAAAGGGGTAGGCAGGGCTATTTTTAGAAGCTCTGATTCACAGTCTTTTATGTTTCCCTATTCCCATCAGACTGAGTGCTGGTTATTAGTGGAGTACAACGTCTGGCACTCACCACAACAACCTTTAGACTTTCAGCATCACCTGAAATTACCCTAGAAATTTTCCGAAATAAAAAGACACACATTTTTAATTAGAATGTTGTGGTTTCTTTTTAATGAGTTAGACTCATAATTTTGAGTTTATTTTAAATAAGTATTTAGTACATTCTTTCCTTACAGGTTACAGATATTATAATTTGTGTCTGAAAGGACTCTCCTAATCATTTGCATGAAGAAGGAGATCATATGAGTTAGCTTTCTCAATAACCTCAACCAGTGTGAAAACAGCAGAAGAAGAGGAAAGAAAGAGGCACTGAAGCAGAAGTTATTTCTTGGTCTGCAGTATTCATTGATGTTTTGATTCATTTTTGTTCTCAGCCAGTCAAGTAGAATGCATTTTATTTTATATGGCTTCTTATGGCAGAAACCTATCTCTCTGAATTTCACTTACTTTTAATTTATAACCTCTAGGCCAGGTTCTTTCACATTCATCTTGTGCTGGGAAGCTCCATTAATTTCTATGGAATTACTTCCAATTCCAAAGGAAAGAAGACTACATCCTCCCTTCATTCCCTCTCCATTAGTGCAGAGAGTGAGCTGAGATGTGCTCCTGCTCGTGCTCTGCAGGGAAACATCTTCCAATTCCATCTGACATAGCAGGGTGGATATGAGATACCAGCAGTAGTGCAAGGTGTTGCTTGCTTTACTAAAACTCCATTTCTCTTTGCCATGGAAAGTGGGAATATTACATTTAGAACAGTTCACTGCATTTACCAAAGCAAGAGAATCTAGCCTTACCTCCATTACGTCCATAGTACACAAGAAATTCAATATTTCCCTGAAGTTTGCTCATTTAGTATCCATCACCTGTCAAAGGCAGTACAAGAACTAATTCCATTATCAGATTTAAGGAAAGCTTCAGTGATTCTCTTTAAGTAGCTGGCTCACAGATCTTGATTATATCTAAATGATGCAACCTTCCACAAGAGTTGTTTCTAGTAATTATATGGAAATAAAACACGTTCAGTTCCCAGTCACTTTGGATCCCACTATTTTTCAATAAAACCAATCTGACTTAAAAATCAGATATGGAGAGATGAACACACTTCATGGGAAGTGACAGGTTCTACATCTGTATTTCAGTTAAGAAATGCCACAACATACCTAGGCAGATTGAAGGAGAAAAAAAGAGGACAGAAATTATACTTTTTCTAATGTATTTGTTGTACCTACAGGTATAAACACACTGAGAAATGATGAATTACAGTCATGGAAGATCTGTCCAAAACCACTTTTGGGCATGGATCAAGAATTGAAAACAAGGAGAATCTCAGGAAGAAACTCACTGTGATTCTGATTAGAGTACACCTGTAGGTAACTGACAAATCTGCATATGCTGGCTGAAATTAATGAAGACAGATATTTTCTAAGATTCACTTACAGTATTTTTACTCGACATGGGAACTAGAAAGTCACATATTACTTGCTTCAAACTCTTTGAGATGCTGAACATAAAGTACAGCCTAGCATGTAATGCTTATTAGATTATTTCACTTTTTGTGAAAGTTTTCCAACGGCTCCCACCTGAGTTAAGAAAATGTAAAGTCGTGATTTAAGACAGCTGCAGCTAGGCAGCTTGCCTGCCTGTAAAGCAGAATAGCTTTGCAGTACCACGGTGGTATGGAACTGATCTCGTTCTCCTGTAAAATATGAAGAATATGGAAATCTTTTTAATATATATAAGCCCAGGATATTAGCAATCTTTTACTTTAGTGCAACGTTCTTGCAATAAATGTTTTCCATGGTCAGAGAATAAAAACAGTTCAGGTCATTAATTTCCTTTCAGCTTATTAAAAAAAAACTAGCGATGTAAGAAGGCCAAAATATACAATAAAATAGTGCTTGACATGAACTGTCAGAAAAATTTTCAGTGAAATATTACACCTACCCCAGACTTTGGTTAAAGGAAGTAAATACTCAGAATGAATTATCTGCAGGCAATTTGGAGAAACCCACTCACTCACTTTGCTTTTTGCGGCAGTCAAAACCTACTAATTTTAGCTTTATACACCCACACACAGTCTAGCTGATTTCAGCAAGGCACTGCAGAGAGCAGAGACCCACACAGTATGCCAGCACTAGACTGTCAACTCAGGATTTATTAACATGAACCTTTTGGATATATTCTACTCTCTTTTGATTTAAGTAACTCAGTAATTTGTATTTGTATGAGGAAAACAAACAAACATAAAATCAGAACAGATAAACACATAATCTCTTCTATTACAAGTCACATTTGCATGTTTTCTAGTATCTACTGTCAGAATCCTTTTTTATAATGTGTATTATCACACTCTATAAGTACCTGAAAGGAGTCCCTAGTGAGGGGGCGATCAGCCTCTTGTCCCAAGTAGCAAGCAATAGAGTGAGAGAGAATGGCCTCAAGTTGCACCAAGGAAGGTTCAGAACTATTTCTTCACTGAAAGTGTGGTCAAGCATTGGAACAGGCTGCCCGGGGAAGTGTTGGAGTCGCCATTCCTGTAGGTATTTAAAAGACGTATGGATGTGGTACTCAGAGACACGGTTTAGTGGTGGACTTGGCAGTGCTGGATTAATGGTTGGACTCAACCATCTTAAAGGTCTTTCCCAACCTAAATAATCCTATAATTCTGTGATTAACTTCAGCATTCTTTCTAAAGAAGGGATCATGGCTGAAATAAAGAATCAGTTCTCCCTGGCTGCTGAAGGCTTGTCAGGCTTCACCAGCTTAAAGAAAGCTTTGGTGCTGCCTGTATTCCTAGATTGCCCCCTGCCCACACCTGCACCTCACCCCATGTTGCTGCAACACCACGTAGGGCTGCAGCCCCCTTGCTGCTCTCACCTCACAGGGTGCAGCAGATGGGTGATCTCCCTGAGCAATCCTGCCTCTCGGGAGAGACAGGTCAGTGCTCTGAGTTACGGGGGGGAATACATGCAGCCGATGTATGGTAGGAAAGGTTTGCACTCAAAGAGGCCAAGTGTGTTCTGTGTCACAGGTGCTTCCTCATCTCATTTTGGTGCCATCATCACGTGATTGAAATCGGGTAAAAGTCGAGCCTCTTCATATGCTCTTGCTTACACTGTAGAAAAGGATTAGCTGAGGAACCAGAAAACTTCATGGAATTCTTCCTGACACAGTAAAAACACAGGACACTTTTTGCCAGTGCAGTTTCCATACATGGTGATTAGCCAGAGATTAATTCCTCAAAAGACATTATACCAATTGCACATATATCCAAGTGTAATTTTTATTTAAAACATTTCTTGCTGTAAAATGGAAAGTGATGTTGTTGGGTTGATTATCAGCACAATGCTGAGCACTGCAGTGAGCTGAAGGACCAGCCTGTCATGCAATTAGTGGGTAAATGAACAAAATGTTGCAGTGTTCTTTTGCCTCTGTGTTTTCATAATCTTACTCTAATCATTTCTTTGTGTTTATTATCCAAATGAAACCCCTGCAGAAGCCAACTAGTGCATGCAAATACCCAGCTGAAAATGCATTTTAGAATATGTGTAGACATATTGGGCTTTTGTAGAACAAAATGTTTGGTAAGCTGTGTGTTGTAAACATTTTAAAAAGCTTTACAAAAACTCTTGATTTCATCAGTATCCATATCATCAGGTTTTAATATCCCATGAGAAACATTTTCCATTGAGTTCAGCTTTAGGTTTGCAGAACAGAATCTTACCAAGGATGTCTTCACTGAAATTTTAAGGGGTTTTTCTGCCCACACCTTTAACACAGAATACTATTTTTTCTCTGAAAGCCTGTCAGATCAGACTCGTACGATCTAACACTGGCATTTTCTGACCTTTTCTCTGACTGGTTCCCTTGTAAGAAATGCTCACACAAAGTGAATCAAACCAAACATTAAAATACAGACAATAACAGTATATTCTTTCCAGGCTTCCAGTTCACATCTCATTTTCTCTCTTCCTGCCTATTCATTCGTAAATTCTTTGTCTCTCATACATTGCAGTGCTCAATGCTGTCAATTAGGAAATTAGTAAGGGTGAAAAAAAGTTTTGTGTGCACTGACTGTGCAGAATGCCCTCTATCTGAAGCACATATTGGCTCTCCAGCCTTGCTGTATATGAGTGTATCCTGTTATTCAGTATATTTATCCTTGGTAACCCTACATTTTACAACTCTCTCTCCTCTGTAGATGGGAATTTGAGGTATTGCAATAATAGTGGTTGGATTTGCCTAAGGAACTTAATATCATACTGCTCCAGCAGCCCTTGCAGGGTGTAAACATGATGAGAATTTAGAATTTCAATTTACCTACTGCCTACCCCTAGAATACATAAAGTCCCTAAGTAACTAATTTTGCACTATGAAGGTCACTAGATGCCTAGCCAAGTTTTCCTGAGGATGCCCTAAATCATCCAAACCTTTCCAGTGACAAGTAGCTAGGATCTTGACAGAAAATGGGGTTCAGAAACTGAATGTTTCTCCAAGGTTTCTATATGGTTGGGTTCCACAAGGTGTTCCCAGGTAAATCTAACCAGAAACTGCTGGGAACAGTGAGGATAGTCTTGATCACTGACCACATCAGAGGCAGAACTGCAGGAATGCCGGTACCAAAGCCACTGTAGCGATTGGTAATATCTCCATATGTTGAACAAATAATGAGATGTTGAAATTTATCATAGGACAAGAGCAATGATTTATTATCAAAAGTCTTGGGAGATCCAGAGAAGAACACAGATTTCACCCACTAAGGAAGATCCCAGGTAAAATCTAGATGCTGTAGAGTTTACAAATTTCAGGGCAAATTACTAAACTTTAGGTTAGTTAATTTAGCAACACCAGGTGGAGCTGTACAATTGAGTGCCTCCAGGTTTGAAGGTTAGTACGACATTACCTGAAATTATGACAAATCATCTGGGGAACACAAAACCAGTCCTCATGGTCTGCTATAACTTCAGCATATTTTCCTATGCATTATAGATTTATCCCTAAGACATTTTCATCATGAATCAGAGTACAAGTACTCTATGAACCAGAAAACACCACCTCTCTCACATATTCTTTCCCTTGTACTGTCATGAGCATTAAAATATTTAACAGTAACCTTTAGAATATCATGACTGACATTTGTACCTCACCACTATTGTTACGGTTCTTTACAGAATGAGACAGATACATGTGTAGTGATTCTATGTCCGTTGTATTCTCGCAGTTTGCTTTTACACGCTGCAATTATACAGTCAACTTGCCTTTTGAAATGAAGCTTGCAGGGAAACTCTGGCTCTAGCAGGTATCCTGCACTATAAGGGAAGCATTCTTGTTGTTTAGGAACACTGCTCTGAACACTATATTCAGAGGAAGAAAACAATCTTAGTCTAATGAATGTACTCAGTTTTCAGTGAGAAAAGCACGATTCAATCTTTTTCAGGCATATATGAAATTATATACTTAATGAAAATAACATAAATCAACAATAAGATTGAAAATTACTTTAAATCTCCACTTTCAGAAAAAAAAAAGTAGGAATTACATTTTATCTCACACCATTTCATTCATGTCTCAAATTTCCATTCTGAAGAGGTTGTAGTTGTAGCACTAGACATGGAAAAAAAGATGTTTGCATCTTGTTAGGATTGATCAAATACGTGAATATTAAATTAGCATAAGATACGTTTTGAACTCTTTCCCTGTTGCAATGTGGTCTGTGAGTCAGTAGCTGGACTATGTTGAATGGAAGAGGGCTGCTGATTATCATTCCAAAGGGATGTTTTGGGCTTCTACCAAACTGTTTTCACAATGCAGGTGAATTTACGTTTCTGATCAGGAACCTATTTTAAAGGGCTTTTAACAGATTTTTCACTGGGTTTGTTCCATACAAAATAGAAATTATTATTTCCTGAAGAATAAATTCATATTGAAGAGTGGGATGCAATCATAATTTTGAATTCCCAGAATCTCAGAAACATGAAGTCTTTTTATTGCTTTTACCCATTACAGTAATGCACTGCTTGCCTTTAACCCTAATTTAACTTGATTTTCTTTCAAATTTTACTGTCTCTGGGTAGATTTACTGTTCATTATATTTATGTCTTTCATTCGGGGGCAGCAAAGAAAGTATCAGAAGATTAAATTAATTTTTAGTTTCTATTTTTATAACTCAGCACTACAACCTGAACTAGTCACTAGATGTCATTCTAACACACCAAATAATTTTTTTGAAATTAGGCAATGTTCTACCATAAATGCTACCTGTCTCTTGAATTTCCATTTAAAGGTGAATGCTTACTTTATTGCAATCCCTATTCAATGTGGCTGCAACTAATTAATTGTTTCAATGTTCTAACCACAAAAAAAAATTGAAGAAATTGTTGGAGCTAAATGATTAATATCATCAGCAATTCTTGCATTACATTGAATTTGTCTTCTGAGTCTCATTAAATAATCAGCCACTGCTGAGTTCAAAAAATTTCAAAGATTTCATTAATTCTAGTGTGTTTGAATGTTGTCTAAAATTCATATTGCAAATGTATTATTCATTCTCATTTCATTATATCAGCTGACCCAGGACAGAGCACTATTATGCAGCTTTGGTGACCCTTTTGCTGTTTGAGTAAGTAGTCAAGGAAACAACGTTCTTACGCAATATTTTTTGGTGAAAGCTATAATCGATCTCTTTTCAAAATATGCCTGTCTGAGGACTTAAAAATCCTTTGTGCCATCATTCTGCAGTAGAGGAAGACTGGCCACTGCCAGGGGGATAATAGCAAGGCATTCTGGAGTTTTACCTCACTGTCTTCCACTGCTTCCTTTTGTCTTTTGATCCCTCTGATTGTTGGTATTTTGATATGAGTGTGATGGCTAAAACATGAACCTTACTGAAGGAGCTCAGTGTGTACCCAGATCCAAGACTGAAGAGAATAAAGACAGGGACAAGGTCAGCCTGTTGTTCTAATCTTTTGCCTTTATTTTCTTATGTTCTTGCTCTTCGTTTCAATACTCCTTCACTTCCCTTTGAAGTCCCAGTGGTATAAGATGGCTATTTTCCAGCTAGATCAATTCTGAATGTTGATTCAATGTTGAAACATTATTGTAAGATCCTGCATGTGTCTGGATACTCTGATTTACAGATCAGGAGCTCATGTATTTGCTAAAGAAATTTCCACCTTTGGTTGTTCAGTGCCCTTTACTGGAGATTACCCCTTACTCCCCCATCCAGTGAAAGAAAGTGTGTGAATTCCCAACTCATGATGCCCAAGGTAATTTACTTTCAATCAACTAATCGATGAAAGAAGTTTATATAGAAACTCAGCTGGTTTTGACTGAGGTAACCTAGGCTGGGCTCCTAGAAGCTTTTCAGTAGAGAGGTGGGGTATAGCACAGGAAGCAAAGAACAGCTGAGTAAAGTAATGGCTCTATCTGATATGGATGAAGAAGGGAACATCCACCCACAGAAAATGTGGAGTTAAAAAGAAAATACTTTTAGAGAAAACTTTATTATAAAAAATATTTGTAGAATTCAATTTAATTTAGAGAAATCCAGCTTGCTACATGCACCAAAAGTGAACTGAATTAAACACAGTGAGAAATTCACACTTTGAGAGCTTGTTTCTCTCTTCATATTTTGTTCCTGGTCAGTCTTATGAGAGATTAAATATTCCTTCTGATAATTCATGGACTACTGTAGCAAAAAAGAGTGTCAAAAATGTTAAAATATGGGTAGAGTCTCATAAAAAATTGTGCCTATACAACTAATTTGTAAGGTATTATATTGCATATTGATCTACAAGTGAACATAATTTTTACCTATTGAAGACCAAAGCAATTAATTTTAAAAATACATAATAAATAATATATAATAAAGGCAAAGAAGCTTAAGCTTCATTAAGTTTTCTTTAGTTTATTATTTAGTTTTATTAAGTTTATATGGAACCTTTGAATCAGTGCAATTTTTTAATTGACAATTTAGGTAGCTCTGTATATATATGCAGACATGTTTTATAGCACATTGCAAAACTACAGTGTGACATCTGATAATTTACAGCTACCTAGAAGGTCCATTAAATTAGTTTGCTGCAGAACAATGTTTACACTGAAAGTTACTCATAATTTTCTTTAGTGGAAAACCTGTCAGCAAACTAAAAGCTTTGCATTTCTATCCAGTTCTTAATTTGTGCAACCAATCCTTTCCCATGAGAATTATATTGTAGACAGGGTGTTGTTGATACAAGATAAAGGAGAGGGAAGGGGAAAATACTTTTGCAGAAAGGAAGGATGAACTCCTAGTCTAATCATATTTTATGTGGAAACTAAAGTCTTGCTGTGTAATCATTATACTTGTAACAGAAATTAGTACAAGTTTACCTTTGGCAGCACCTAACCAGTAGATATCACTGGTAGATTTGTCTCAAACCAGAGAGGTGCAATGCAATTCATGCACGTGCCTAATTCTTCATTTCAATAATTTCTATTTAAAATGTTGTTTGACTCAGAGTTCTCCCAGACTACCTGCACAGTGTTAGAAGCTGATTCTAGTGATTGAAAAACGGAGTATGATGTTTCCTTTTATCTCCACCTCTGTAGATTTCCTCTGGTGGATGTGGGGTAAGTGCTACAGTTTTTAAACAGCATGACAGTAATGTATGATCCTTCTGCACCTTTGGAAGATTCATTCTTAATTTTTCCTTCTTGATGTGGGACTCAGCCCTGCTGGAAGGAGGTGTGTCTCTACCTCCTGGAAGAGTTCTTTGAGCAGGTCAAAGGGGGAGCTGGGGTTGATCTTAAAACTTACATTATAATTTTTGTTGCATATGCTAGGAAACAGACTGGCCAGGAATAGACCATGCCCAGTTCTGCATGAAATTGTCTTAGTTGATCCACTGAAATATTTAAGGGTTGTAACTGGAAGAGCTACAGAAATGAGATTCCATTACATAAAAGTATTTCTTGTGCTGTTTGCAAAGAGGGTAGAACAGAAAGTCTGAATGCAAGAGCTGCAAAGAAGTAAAATGAGTCCTTCAGATACAGTGAAATGCTTTTGTTTCCCAGTCTTTCAGTGAGGAAACACAGAGACTTTGTCCTAACCTGAACGGCTCATCCTAATGCAATTTGAAGTCATCCAACCTGTCTTAAATCACTCTTTAAAGTCATAGCTGCTCTTTGACATACCTTTCATAATCTTACTGAAAAAAATCCTGGTATTAAATTATCCTCCTAGCAGCAGTTATCAGAATCTAAACAGGAATAAAAGAGATGGATTGCATATTTTTACAATGAAAGATTGCAGAATTGTTGCGTAGTTTTACATTTTTATTTGTCTCCCTTTGCCAATTTAGTGTTGGCAGCAAAATCATTAGGCTCTGGACACTTCAATCTCAGCAATTTATAGAATGTATGTCAGAAATATTGCATGTTGAATTTACAAAACCCATCACTATGGAGACAGTAATTATTTCAAGAAATAATCATGACACATTGTCAGAAAAAAAGCTTCATTCTTTTGTGGAAGAGGAACTCTGTTAGTGTAATCCAGGACTTGATATAATAACTGTAGAAGCCTACAAAACGTGTTTTTCTTTCCACCAACATACAGTCAAAACTAAGGCCATAAATGAAAATCTGACATACACATGAGATCCTTCAACATGTTCAGCTTTCTCTGGTTTGAGCCATTTTACACCCCTGCTAGAGAGATGCTTGCGATTTAGCTGTACCCACACGGATGTGTTGGGAAGATGCAACATTTACAGAAAAATAGATTTTTCACCCGTTTAGCTCTTCTACCTCTTGAAGATCTACAAGCAGCTATGCCTTGCGCTGTGAAATGTGCAAAGGCAATGCCATTATTTTACTGGCCAGCTGATGGAAGTCTGGGGTTTAGTTCAACATCACCCAGTCTGAGCTGCAGACAGAAGCAGCATTACTCTCTGCTCGTGGCCGACATAGCCATGTCACCAGAGTCCTCATACTGAGAGCAGAAATTCAGGTCTTTATCGTAGGCAAGAGTTTTCCATTTTGTCAATGCTAGCCAGATAAGGTGAAGCTTTTGTTTTTGTGAAAGGTGGTTTAAAGACTTGGGTCAGGGCCTGAGAGAGACTGTAGAGTATAAATCAGTTTTCACTGGTTTATTTTACATAAAGTCTGTGTGAATGCATTTGTTTGAAAACTTTAGGACTTTTCAACTTCCTCCTGTGCAAGTGAGACCCAGTCAAGTCTCTTGAGCTACATGTATAATTGCCAAAATTGTTGTTACTTATACTTAATGAGCACCTGAAAAGATGCCTGGTTCTGATAACTCACCTCGGAGTACCCTGTGCTGTTGTTAAATCACCTTGAGCCCTGTTGTCAATGATCATTATACCCAGGGGACTGGGGTTCACTTGAGTATCAGGAATCTGAACTAGAATAAGAGTATGTCTTCATTTTATTAACTCACAGTGTTAAATATACCCTGGTTGAATATGAGGATATTGAAAAAAATGCCATGTAAGAGGAAATTGCAAGATGGCACAAAATACCAAGGACAGGGAGGAAGCTTAACTCATACTTTGGCTTTACCGTGAAGTTTCTAGCTTCCATTAAATTATCACCTGGACAGCCTCTAAAGGCAAGTATCATACATTTTGCTTTTTGTGTACGTAAAAATGATCCCTGTCATAACAAAGAGATAGAAAGAACCTTCACAGCTCAGCTACATTCCTTTGCAAAGCACTTGTCTTCTATTGTCCTAGAAACTTGTGTGAGATACTGGCTTGAGCACTGGCAGAAGGAAAAGGAGGGAAGCAATTTACCCAGTGGTAATCTTTAGCCGTTTAAAGCCTTGAGCTGCTATAATTCGGCACTAAATTGGCTCTGGGAACAGTCAGTCCTGTTTGTGTTCAAAGTTTATCTTTCCACTGCTCCAGCTAGAGGAAAGCATTTGCTCTCCATCACCAGGTTTTGTGTGGCTGAGCAGGCTGAAGGCAAAGCCCTGCGTGCACGCAGGCTGACTTGCAGCATCTGCTTCCAGACAGGACAGGCCACCAACATCGCAGCTGCAGTACATTGCTTCAGCTTGGTGGTGTCCACAGAGTACCAAATTGTTCAACTACTTAAGCCCAAAGTACTTTAAACACATCTCTTGGGTTTTGCACTAAAATTGGTGCTGGGTGCCTACAGAGCCAGTTACAGCCAAAAGGCTCCTCCCTGCTTTTGGCAGGGAGCTATTTTTTCCCAGCTAAGAGCGATACCTGACAAAACTGAGGACAGGCTCGGTATGTCCAAAAAATTGTATCTGATGCGTTAAGAAAACATCCATAAAGGAAGTCTCAATTCTCCCCCCACACCTTGTGGTGTCTTCACACATTCAGGCAGAAAGACTGGCCAAAGAACCGAGCCTGCAGCACCTGAGTGCAAAAGCACAGCTTTAGGCACTGAGCCATCTGCCTTCTGTTTTAATGAGAGTGGCAAAAAAGTGAAAATATACATTTATTCTGCAAAAACTGATTTAAATTTTTAAAAATCCAGAAAGCTGAAAACTGAAGTCTTCGGTTCATGGGTCTGTGACTCAAAATTAATTGCTAAATCTGCTATACAATAAGATCAGTTAATTAGGGCTCGCTGGTTCCTTGCATACTAGAGGACATGATCATCTGACTTTGCTGTTTGTATATTTCAATGTACTGAAAATAGAAAATAAAAGTTACACATGACAAAGTATTGATTAATTGTCTCCAAAAAACAAAAAGACAAAACAGCATTAACCAATTATACAAATCTTTAAAAGACAAACTCATGGAAAGAACATTTCCTTCTGTTACAGTTTCGTTTGGAACAGCAGGCTGTGCTCCTGAATTAATTTTACAGCTGAGACACAGCTAATCCACAAATAAGCCTGTTACAGTTGGTGGGCATAACAAAAGAAATGCTTGCCAATAGGCACACATGACATCTGGAGCTTGAAGGCAAATTTAAGGGGAAAAGTATTTTTGGTAATATATTAAAACTTCAGGGGTAGAACCTCACAGAAAAATGTATCCACAAATATCCATACCTACTATACATTCTCACCAGGAGCACACGCTCACAGGGCATCTGCAAATATGAGAAAGCTATTTTTAATATTCCCACCGATATAAAATTATGTATAAAAAAGTGGAAACTCACACTTTTCTTATTCTTTAAATTAATTTCTTCTACAGAGAGGACTAAAATGTTAGACTAATTTTAAATTTAGTATGTTATTAATGAAACCTATTTTCAATATATTAAATATTGAAGCACAGAAGTATTTCTATTTGAACAGGATTGTGAGCAGTACAGGTGAGATCTTAGCCCTTTTGAAGCCACTAGTCTATCTCCTATGATTTCTAAGGAGACCAGATTATTATTCTGAATATTCAGATAGATACAAAGCTTAAAGCTGATAATTGTAAAAGGAATTTACTCTGGAACCCCTTCCAGTATTTAGTTTTCAAGAAATTTGTAAATTTCAGGAGTTTCACGTGTGAAAAAGTAGGTTTATTCACATCATCTCCCTGTGTGGTAGAACTGATGCCAGCCAGCAGAGTAACCTCACCTCACATGTGTTGGCACTAGGTACACTCAGGCAATGCCAGATTTTTCAAAAATCCATGGGCCAGCTCAAAGTCCTGTCCTTAGGTGCAGAGATGAGGAAGCTAGTGGGAAGGCAAACTACGTCTGTCACCTACCTCCTGTATGTAATGCTCTCCTAATTAAAATGACATTCAGGCAAACACTTGAGCAAGTGCTAATTTAGGTAATGACTTCAATAGAATGATTCTCGTGCTTAAGCATCATATGAATAATGAAGTGCTTTAGGATGTAAATCTGTCACTTACAGAAAGACATATAAGGTGCTTTTAAAAAGCCGGTTGTTTGTGTTTCCTCAAGCAAAAAAGATTTCTGTGTTGGTCAAACTATAGAGGGTTAGAGACTGGTAGAAAATATTCATTCTCAGTATATACGACTAAATTAAATGGCTATGCCTGATTATAGTCCCATTAAGACTATGTGTTCCGTATCATTTATATAAAAGAAATATAAAATATAAAAATATTTATAAAATATAAAATATTAAAAAAATTAAGATATATAAAAAATATAAAAAATATAAAAAATATAAAAGGATACCAGTAATATGAAATTTAATTACAAGAAGGAAATTCCTTGTTTATATGGGAATGCATTGCTAATAAAGGCTTTAATGTGAATAAATTGATGCTTTAATGGTAATTAATTTCAGTGTGCATTGTTAAAACTTAACTGCATGTAAAGGAGCAATTATAACTTAAAATATATTGGCCTTTGCCCAGTGGTCTGGAAAATGCACTGCATAGTCAAAATCATGAGACAACTATGCAAAATACTTTGTTGTCATATCAAAGATGGAACTGCATGATTGCTCTTAAAAACATTGTAAGTGGCAAGGCTTGATATCATTTTTTATTGCTTTGCCATTGCTATCCCTACAACCCACAAAAATTTCTAGTAAGCTCAAGTTTTAAAAATCCAGCCCTGAATACTTTATGGAGAAGTTTGCATTAGGTTTGCAGATGCTCTGCCAACAGCATTTATGCGAGAAAATATTGTTAATAATGTTAATACACTTGGTCTTGGCTTAAGATATTGGCAAGTTAAATTTCAACATATTTGACTGCTTGTTACCTTTATGGGTTTCCAATAGAGGTGATTCAGCTTCTGTTTTAGCTTCTTGAGCAGCACTGGAGTACTGTAACAGCCAGCCAAGTCTCTGATGTCTTCAAGAAAAGGGTTGCTTTATCAAGAACCTGTTAAAAAAAGGAGCTGTAAAAAGTAGGTGTGCCAGCTCTGGAACTTCCTGATGCAAAACCTGCTGTGAGAGCTTTGCAAAAAAACCTCATATTTTGTTGTTCTGATTTCAGGTTTGGGTGTGATACAATGGTTTAGGGTGTCAGTATTTTCTCAGGAGAACATTAATCGTTCTGTGGGCTGCATTAATTTGCTTACAACAACCACTCAGCAAGAGGGTGATAATTTTGGACAAACATATGCCATTGGGACAGCTCTTCAGTATGTTCTATCTTTTGACATTTGCTTATCTTTTCCTAATGCGGGAAGTGCACACAGGTAAAATGCCCTGAATTAATGGTGGCACTGGAGGTTGGCCAAGGGAGCAGCAATTGCATTCTGTGTGGCCAAGCTGACCATGCTGGTAACAGGGTGTGAAGCAAGCACTGGGAGAGCTAATTTGTGAAAGTTGATGGAAACTTTTCTTCCACACTTATGATGGTCACATATTCAAACAGTAATGTGCATGACTGTACATCAGTACCAAAGCAGGTTGGCACGCTGTATGGTGTTTAACTCCCAAAGTAAGAGAAGTTTTGCAGAAAAAGAAATGCTTTGACCAGAGAAACCCTCTCATCCTTTGTATGCAGCTCTTCTTTTCATCCTCAAGCAGTTTCTGGGTTTAAAGTAGTTCTTTCCTCTGTTCTATCACGGATGAGAAGAAGAAGATCATGATTCTCTTCGTGAACTCGCTGAGCTGTCTGCTCAGTATCAAGATGAAGAGCTCATCTGCACAATAGAAGCAGGCTTTTCAACTTCTAGTTAGAGACAAGTTCCCAGCATGGAAGCAGCCAAAATCATGCTCTTGGGGAGATTTTTAAGGTAGTCTTTGTTAGCTGATTCACAGATCAAGCCTTCAGCTGTGAGAAAACACAGTGCAGTGGCAGTGCAGTGCAGAGTGGATCTGTGCAGTCAGTAACTGCGAGGTAATTTTGCTGTGGTTAGATCTTCCAGCAATCACATAACTAGTCCCTGAGCCCTGCCCCAGCAGACCATGAAGGATTAATATGGATTCTCCATTTTAAAAGCTAGGATAGAAGGCATTCAAGTATCTCTAATGGCCCCTGTGTACCATAAACTGGGGTGAACTTAGTCTGTATGGCAGCAATCAGTCAGTGCAAAGAAGCCAGTTTAGGATCTCTATCTGGAGACTCACATATTTGGTTGTAAAAGCATATTAACAACATCCCAGCTATTTGTTCAATATAAGAGGTCTAACAAAAGCTGGCTAATTTATAAAGACCAAATTAAAACCCAAAAAGTTGTAACATATTCAAAATTGTGTCCATTTCTTTAAAGCTTATAATCACATTTTCTCCTTAGTGTTTCACTTTTACTACCTTTTTTCGAAAGACCTCACACGTAGCTTTCCTGAGTTGAAAAAGTTGGCACTGTTATAAAAATTTTTTTAAAAGATAAAAGATAAATTGCAGTATTTGATGCATCATACCAGCAGTTTTGTTTGAGATTTTTTTTATTTCTGCAGAAATACTGCTTTTCAAGTAGGAGATGCCATTGATAAACATCTCACTGCGTCCCAGCTGTAATACTTTTTTTAAAAAATCCTTTATGATGTTTTCTGAAATTCACTTCCAGGTATTGGAATCCAGGCATGTATAGTAGTTTATAAAATAGCTTTTTACAAATTATAGAATTTTACGGAGACATCTAGTCAATTCAATTATTTTGACAATTTGAAAACCTGGACCTGAGAAGAAAAATACTGATCTCTAGATTATTTTTTGATATTCTCATGCACTAAACTAGAAGAACCTTCTCTGCTCACTGCAACAGGAGCCTGTATATTACTGGTAAGTAAAAGTAATCTACAAAGGACAGCTCTTGCTAGAGAAACATTGCTAGAGGTCACGGAGTTTCTCCCCTGAGGAAGTCAAGTGCTTCTGTTTCTCTTGCACAGTTTTCTCAAAAGGGGAGTCCTCTACCCAGGCAAGCTTTTTCCTCAATGTATGAAGTGATGACCTACACCAGACTCAGCTCCAGAGGGCAGAAGTGTGCAGGAACTCAGAAAACTTTCTCCTTCACAGAGAAATATTTAGGCTTCCAACATTGTTCAGTACAGGAAATTCTTTCAAATTTTCAGAGCACAGAGCAGACGTGAACTTCTCTGCTTATCCCTATTACGAGTAAAATGCATCTCAGTAACCAGACCTTCTATTTATAGTAATTAAGTTCAACAACATGCAAAGACTGGGGGGGCAGGGAGGGGGAACAGAATGAAGGCTTTGTTCATCTGTTGCAGCAAAAATGGATTTTGACTTTTTTTTGAAGAAATCCATAGACCAAATTTCAAATGAAGATGCTAAGTACATAAATAGTGCTTTTCTGAGTCAAAACTAAGTAGCACATTCTTTTCAGTAAAGTAATTGTAGGATTATGAATGTCTCCAAAACTACAGATTTAAAGACAGAATTCTGTTTGTTATTCATTATGTTAATCCTTCAGTTTTCTTTATTGAAGTTCATATTCTGAATCTTATTCCTTTTCGTATTATTTGGGAGTTCACTGTAGGAGGAAAAAGTCAATCCATTAAATTCATTTGCATATCAGAATAGTTGACTGAGCACAAGACTCAAATACTGAATTTTAAACTAGAGGAAAATAAAATATACTAGCAGGTACTGAGCTAAATCCAAGTTTAGCTTTGGCCACCACTGAGAAATATTTATAATAAACTAATGTATGATTATTTGCCTGCAAGAAATTTTATTTCCTACTACTTGGAGGGTGGCACATATCCTTGAGCAAGAGATTATTTTCATTTAAGAGCCTTGTATTTTGTTTTGTTTAGGATTATTACAGAGTTTATTATTTAATTTTGTTTCTCATCACCAGCTAAAAGTAAACTGTGTAGAAGCTCTAGGTACAAGAAAATATGTAGGATCCACATCTCACTTTTTGTTCAACCGCAGTATCACTGCCTGTGTAGACATCCTCAAGGGGCATCATTCTAGGGTTTCCTTGTTTTAAATTAACTTGTGGCTGTGCATCACATTAGTTTAATTAATTTAAGTGCCAGTAAGTCAAAAAGCTGTAACGGGTAATTATGAAATTACACATAATTACTTCACTGAGATGAGTTATAATGTGAGCATTCTTATTAAGCTTGAAAGTCGGGAAGAAAACAGTGTGTACAAGCATTGTTCTCATAATAGCCAGCCATGAGCTGTCTCCACACTGGTTCTTGATTCATGAAAGAATTGCAGCCCTACAAGGAGACAGAGACAAGAAAACGAGTATTTGTTTCATGATCCCATGTCCTGAAAAGCTCAGTGGAATTTTTAAAGACTTACGGTAGTAATTTCAGTCTGTTAGAGTAGGCATTCAGCTCTGGAGAACCAAGAACTGCACTTCTTGGATAAGAGGATATGTACAAGGATCTTTTCCCCATTCATTGTTTCCTACTGTGACGTGAAAGTTGAAAACAAAAAAAGGGAAATTATTTCTCTGACACTTTTCGTAGAAGATGGTCATTCTAGACAGAGTCAAAATGAAAAGAACAAAAATAATCTCAATTTTGGTGCCTTATTTATTGAAAGAATGGAAAGTGTAAAGAGTTTATACCACCTTCTGTCAGTGGAAATTCAATTAAGACTATCAGTTATTCAGTCAAATACTGCTGAATTCAAGTATTTTTCATGGTGTATAAGTGTTTTGGGACTGGCATAATTGTTCTACTCATCCCAGAAACCACTGGGAGTAATGAGAAACAGTGAAAATCTCAGCAGGTTAAGAAAATGCATTGCATAAAACTCTGCCATGGAACTTCTGATATGAAAGAGTCTTGAAAATGTTTAGTGGTTTTGTCATTTTAATAAGAAACTTACGGTTGTCCTTCCTAAATAAGCCCAGAAACTCATTTAGGAAAACCAAAACCTCTCCCTGCATAGGAAACACGGACCCTGTTTTTGCAACCAGGTTAATTCTTTGAAATATTAGTTTATCATAGAAGCTAATTTTATTGGGTAACAGGTTTAAAACAAACCAAAGGAAATTATTTTTTCCTATAGGATTCCCTACTACAACGTGTTGCTTCTGCTGATGCAGAATCACGGAGGGACTGGACAAATTCATGGAAGAAGAGTCCATTATGAGCTGTGAAAGTCTGATATAAATCTTTGTTATAATCCTCTGTCTTAGGAAGTGCCTTAGAGACGGAGAAATGGAAACAGACTGGAAAAGCAAAAGAATGTATATATATATATATATATATATACAGGTGTGTATATACACATATACATATAGATATCAATATAGATACAGATGATATAGATATAGCTATAGATATGCCTTGCCATGTTTTTTTCCAAAGTGTCTTCTCCTGAACACTGTCAATAACATGGTACTTGGGTCAGGAGTTGCATCTGAGTTGCATGGAAGAACTTATCCTTTGGCAAGGGAGTAGAGTGTCTCCCTGCAGTCCCAGTGCTTTTTGCATCAATTAATTTCTCTAGTTTTTCTCTTTTTCTCTAGCTAATTCTCAGATCACAGTGTAACCTGAAAAGGGGAGGCAGGGACTGGGGATGCACCAGCAGGCAAGACTTGGGGTGATGGCTGAAGTGAAGTTAGAAAATGTCTTCCCGCTCTGACTTGATGTCAATGTGCATCTCAAAGAGGGAATTTGAGATGTCTACAAGCTTTACATAATATAAACGCAGGAATGACAGTCTTCTTCTGTGCGTGGATACTCCCTCTGCTTCCAAGCCAGAGCAGGAAGCAACGATGTGTACATTGGAACACTGGAAGAGTGAGCTGAGCTCTGCCATAAACTGTGCAAAAGCACTAGTTTGAGGTTGAGGAACCAAAACACTGGACATGCTTCCGTCAGCTCAGGTTACAGGTGGCAACCAAAGACAGACTATTTTGCAGTTCAGTGAACATTCTGTGGCATGACAGGAGGGTTAAGAACAGAGGAAGAGATGTGTAGGATGTGCTCCCTTCCCACTGAACTCTTGAGATTGGAAGGGCTATCTGAGGTCCTAGAGCTCAACCTCCTCTTTCAAAAAGGACCAGTTTCTACATTATAGCAGGTTGCTCACACCTCATGCAGTCCAGCTTTGAACGTTTCCAAGGGCAGAGATTCCAAGGACCTTTTGCTCAACCTCTTTCAGTGCTGAGCCTCTTTTCACAGTGAGTAATTTTCTTCCTTACATCCACCAAGAATTACCCTTGTTCCTTGCTGCAATGAGTGCTCATTGATCCTTGTCCTTTCATTGTGTACTTCCAAGTAGAGCCTGTCTTCACTATAATCCCTCCTTGGATCAGTGATGGCTGCCCTCTTTAACCTTCTTTTTTTGTAGGATGAACAACCCCAGGGAAACAGCACAGCACAGTTTGAGATTGTAGACCTTGCCTGGAGTTAGCAGCTTAGGCTCAACACCAGGGTGTCACAAGCACTGGCATTACAGCTTAGAGCTGGCTGACACCCTCGTGGTGCAGTCTGCAGGCACAGCAGGTTTAGACCAGCCTGCAGCCTCTCAGGTCGGCAAAGCTGTAAGGATGCTACTGAGTTTCCCACAAGTATTTAATCTGGTGGCACTCACTAGAACAGAGCACAGTAATAACTAGCTTTATCTGCTGAGCAGCATTAGCAGGGAGTTAGAGTCTAAGCTGCTGGAACTGAGCCCAGACACTCAACTCCAGTAACACAGCTTCAGTTTAAAAGGATCTACCATGAATCTTCATAACACTGGAGAGAACAAAGAATCCATTATTATTATGGATCTGTATTCCTGTAGCAGTTGGATCCCCTGCTATCTTAGGTGAAGACCAAGCAAGTACAGAAAAAAGGTTCATCCCTTGTCAAACACCTCGCAAGTACTGTATATTCTGAAAGATATTGCTGTAACTGAGAACAAAAAACAAGATCTCAAATTCCTTGAAGAAAAAGGTGAACACATTATAAAACACTGAAACAGATGTGCCAAGAGTACCTTGACAACACTACTAAACAAGTCATGATTACCAAGGAGACTAGTTAGGTTTTGTTGTTGCTGACGAAAAATGTTATCACTGCTGCAGGACAAAGCTGAAAGCATCCCTCCTGACTTGTAATTGTTTCTAAACAACAATTAAGCAGAATACGTAATCCATCACGTTTTATTTCATGACAGACTAATTAGATTCCATCTAATTTTAAAACTTCAGTAGCAACAAATTGTGTTTCTTGATTTTTCTGTCGTGTCTTTAGTCATATCTCTACTGAACGATTTTCTTGGTATTACCAGAGGTGTTAGGTATGATTCTGATCACACATTTTATTTCCAATTACTTAGCTCAGTGGAAATACTTCCCTACTGTGCTCTGGTATTCTTGATAGAGTTTCTGGCACTTGAGACTTGCTAGTTGTCTAAAACTTTTGTAATATTCAAGGTGGAATTAAATTCTGAGGAATGGAGATAGGAAGATGTACTAGACTGTTGCCTTTTGTAGCTAACATTTTCCATGAAGCTGTGGAATAGAGCATGCACTGGTGTGGAAAAAAACTCACTATTTTTTCTGATCTGAATTTCGTGTAATAAAATAAGTAAGGCAGCATAGTTTCTTCACCTGCCCTCTTTCTGAATCAGTCACTTTGTACATACCTGATGAATGTGCCAGGAAGTTTGCTGCTAAGATAGCACAGCACCTCTCAGAGGAAAATGTTAAAAGATTTTCTGTTGGTCAAGTATAGGCCAGGAGGAGCTCTGTGTAACTACAGTAGCAACGCTGGGGCATTGTGACAGGACTAACTTGGCTTGCCTGATGTGTGCTTTTGCACAGATTAACACTTTTGGTTGGCAGCAAAGCACTCTTGGGTCATTCTGTCACCTTCAGCTGAAACAAAGACTGCAGTTTTGTCTCTGGAAGTTTAAAGAGAGCTTCTCAGCCTATCATCTCTGCCAGCTTCCACTCGATTGACGGTGGGATAGACTGTGTTTCAGGATGAGTGACAGTGCAGGAAGTCATTACATGCATGGGTACTTGCTCTAGGAGTTTGGTTGGAGGCTTAGTCACAGTGTGTTAATTCTGGCGGGCATGATTATTAACACCAATACATCGTAAGAATTGGCTTCCTAGTATAATACAGTGACAAAACCATGAAGCAGCTGTGTCACACATAGTGGCTGCACACAGATCTAAAATACTTCATCTACTCTTTAACTGCAGAGCATCAAAATCAGCATCACACGAAACGTACTTCACGTGAAGGTCTGGACCAAACACCTCCATCCTGTGTACCTTCTCTCACTTTTCCGTTCTCCTCCCTGGTGTTCTGAATCAGTAAATTAATTTCACTTTAAAAATACTAGAATTAAAAACTTCTGACTTGACATTTGAAAGGTAAATGCGTAGAGCCAACGGTGAATACAAGTCCAAGAGACAGAAAAGCATTTCCGTCATGCTTTCAGGTATCTGAACACCCATACGCATTTTCTTTCTCAGAAATATATCTTTGCATACATGCGAAAAATCTTATCTTTCCCAGCCCTAGGGTTTCTGTGTTATTTTCCTATTTATTGTTTTATTACTACACAGTTGCACCTGGGCTGGGCTCAGGGTTTCACTGCTCAGATTTCTTTAAGAAAACATCACTTTGTAAAGTCGACTTGCAGGTTTCCATCCTCTTTCCATCCTCAGCAGAACAGTGTGTGCAGTAGTCAGCTGGAGTTCACTGCTGACTGCTCACACCTTGAGCTTCAGGCAGATGAATCAGGCCTGCAGAAATGCAATTTTCTAATGTTCACTGTCCCAAAATAGCAATCAGGAGTGCCATTCTTAAATGGTGTTCTTCTCTTCCTGACAATGTTGTCTGCAAAAGTAGCATCATTTGAATGTAAAACTAGAAGGAAAGAAACACTTGGGAGATTAATACTACTACAGTTGCCTAAATATTCCCCAGGCAGAGTAGCCAGATTGGGCCAAATTTTAGTAATTACTAAGAAATGCAGCCAGCTATTTAAGACAAAAGGACATCATGTATTTCTTCTGCTGAGACAGAAAGAGTGTCCACCATAATCACTGACTTCTGTTCCTGGAACAGATTTCAGCGCACCTTCTCCACACCTTTACCAGAATTTCCTCCAGGTAGGAACAGTAAAACCTGAGTGAAACCTGTCAGCATTCATTGCATTAGAACCTGTACTACAGGTTCTGCTACTAGTACTACAAGCACAAAACCTTATTGCCCCACTTTTTGTGATGCATTGAATATCCAAAAACTGAGATGTTGGATTCCTGTTTTGTGAAAGGACATCCCCACCCTGTTTCAGACACCAACACCTCACTTACATTACCCTTCCTCTCCCTGCTCATTTCCTGCAGCCTAGAGAAGCCTCCAAGACCCTCAGAGGGATTGTTGTTATAATAGTTGATGTCCCTGCCTCCAAAAGCAATTGTCGGACTTAAATCTTTATGAATTTGTTCATCAGCTCAAAACGTGTTACTGTGTTTATAGGCTACAGGACACTGGGGAAATCAGTCCTAATTGCTCCATTTTGCAGATACGAACAGTTTCTTTCGTATTACTATGGAATCATATTCCAGAGCCTCTGTGAAGCCTTGTACTTGATTAGAGACTGATGTCTCCCAAGCAATTCCCCAGCGGGCTCTGTCCTAAGAATTATTTTGAATATTTTTGAGTAATTTCAAGTTTTAAAGAGAATAAAAAAAAGACCTTGTTTGTCATCAGTGTAAATGACAGACAACACTGACAAGTGATGAAGGGAGAAGAGTGTTTTGCTATAACTCTGAGAACTCAGTGCCCCTCTGTATGATACACAGCATGATAAATGCCACAGCAGTAAAATCAGAGTATGTCTCTTGCCCCCAGGCACATGTTAACATTAAGGAAAGGGGTCTGTTATTTCAAATCAGGAATATATTTATTCTGAGGCAAAAACTAGCAGCCCAGTCATCAAAGAATCACGGGAAAGACAGTCTGGGAAGTTGCTACCTTAAATCTAATAAGAAAACGGAAGAAAGTTTGTGAAGACATGGTAAAGACTGATATCATTGTGTGCCTCTGGTCATGCACAGTTTAGTCACATAATGGAATAACCACATGTTAAAACTGGAATGGAAAGTGCCATTCGTTAAAGCAAAAGTGAGTTTGTGCAAGCTTGACAAATACCCCACATGTATACTCAAGGTTTTATTTTATACCTGAGCTAACATGCAGAGTCTGTTATGCAGAATAGATCTTGAGGAGTGGTTTAGTGTTTTTTTTTTTTAATCTCTTAAGGAATCTGATGGAAAAAAAAGACAAAGGAAAAAACAGGAGGAAAATAAGCTTTCACACAAAACACCACCATCCTTTTTAATCTATTAGCTCAACCAGAAAAAATGGAGTTTGGAGAACTTTACTGTGCCAAACTGGCCTTGCTCTGACCCCTCAGCCTGATAAAAAATCTGAGGTTAAAGGGAGGGGAAAGAGAGTCGGTTGCACTTTTCTTGTCTTTTTCAGCTTTCTACAGCTGAATAAAATCCTTCATAGCCAAGCTTCCAGCTCATTTGCAAGCACTCTGATTAGTTAGGAAAGATTCAGGAAAAGTGCTGCCTTTTTTCCTCAAATGTGTTTCTGCTAAGTCACTCAACCTCACTGTAAAAGAGTTTTAGGACAGCTTAGTAAAATTCCTTTTCTAATAAAATAAACAGGCTTAAATCAACCTAAGCAACTCCTTTCCTCTTTAGCACTCAGATGTTTTGACTTTGTTAATCCATGGGCGGTACATATAAAAGAAAGTCTGCTTTGTCCCATAGAATTTACTCTCTCCTATTTCCTTACACCAGGCACTATGGTAGATCATACTATTCTTCTCACATTAAGAGTTCTGGTATAGAAGCAGGACCTAGCCACCTGTCTTTTTAAAATTGTCTAAAATTCATATGGGACATGGTAAAGGAAAAGAATGCACCTCTATTTAGTTTGATAACTCCCTTGCCTGTGAAAGTCTCACTTTTGCTGATTTATCACTTTTACCGGATTTTTAGAACTTTTAGAAATATCTGTGTACTGTGTCTGGTTACTATGCTTCCAGTAGAGTCTGACTTCTACAGTTTCTCATTCCTGGAAAAGGGCAATGGGGCTTTAAGATGAACTGATTATTTACTTCAGCTTGTGCACTAGAAGTCTCAGATAAAGGTATCGTGTAACAAACCAAATGGAGAAGAGAAGATTTTCTGTGTTTCTTGGCAGTTACCACTGTTTTGAAGAATTCCAATTAAATATTCTACAGTTGTATATTTCTTAAGTCAAAGTACCTTATGGAATACTGTCAACTTTGATTAACTTCAAGGTTAAAAGTCAGGCAGGTTACCAGCAAAAAAGTGGTTTCAAGACATCTTTCGTACTTCACCTTCTTTCCTGCCAATGTACTTGGCAGGGTAATGAGCTGCTGAAGCTGGAAGCTTTCTGATCTTTTATTTCCAGGTAAACCAACCAATGAACTGCCTTGGACCTGAAGCCATCATAATTTTCTAGTCCCCAACTCCAGGAAAAACGAGCAGTTTTATTTCACTAAGAATACAGGTTTTGGGAATGCATTCTGGAAAACGGGCATGAAGGGAGATTAATATCCTACTTGCACCACATCTCATTTTCATCTCTAATATGAATATCTGCTCTTGAATAAGCCATCTCTGGGCCTGTGCATTGGGTTTGCATGGCCAGGTTTTGGTAGTGAGAGGGGCTACAGGAGCGGATTCTGTGAGGCTCTGCCAGAAGCTTTCCCCTTTTCCTACAATGCCAGTGCCAGCTGGCTCCAAAACCAACCTGCTGCTGGGAAAGGCCGAGCCCACCGCGATGGTGGTAGTAGGTAGACGGTGTCTCCTAGGAGACAGGAGAGTTAAGAGGAGGGTGGACAAAAGTGTGCAATTTCAGCTGGAGAGAAGAGCGAGAATATGAGAGCAACGATTCTGCAGACACCAAGGTCAGTGCAGAAGCAGGGGCAGGGGGTGCTCCAGGCACCGGAGCTGAGATTCCCCTGCAGCCCATGGTGCAGCCCATGGTGAGGCAGATGTGTCCCTGCAGCCCATGGAGGACCACAGGCATTCAGAGATCCACTTGCAGCCCATGGAGGACCCCAGAGCAGATGGATGCCCCAAGGAGACTGTGACCCCATGGGAAGCCCATGCTAGAGCAGGCTCTTGGCAAGATCTGTGGACCCATGGAGAGAAGAGCCCAGGCTGGAGCAGGACTGCTGGCAGGACTTGTGACCCCGTGAGGGATCCACTCACGGAGCAGTCTGCTCCTGAAATACTGCGCCCTGTGGAAGGGATCCACACTGGAGCAGTTCGTGAAGAACTGTAGCCAGTGGGAAGGACACACACTGTAGAAGTTCACAGAGAACTGTGCCCCATGTGAGGAATCCCAAGCTGGAGCAGAAGAGGAGTGAGGAGTCCTCGCCCTGAGGAGGAAGGAGTGGCAGAGATGTGTGATGAACTGACTGCAGCCCCCATTCCCTGTCCCCCGTGCTGCTGGAGGAGAGGTAGAAAAATCGAGAGTAAAGTTAAGCCTGGGAAGGAGGGAGGGATGGTGGGAAGGTGTTTTAAGATTTGGGTTTATTTTTCATTATCATATTCTGATTTCATTGATAATAAATTAAGTCAATTTTCCCACAATGAGTCCGTGTCCTGTGGCACTAACTGCTGAGTTATCTCTCCCTGTCCTTATCTCCACCCATGAGCCTTTCACTGTCTTTTCTCTCCCCTGTCCAGCTGAGGAGGGGAGTGATAGAATGGCTTTGGTGGGCACCTGGCATCCAACGAGGGCTAACTCGCCACATCCTCTTACATTTTAATGTTAAGTATCAAGCTATGAGCTGTTTCAAACTACCCAACAGAAAGCTAAAGAGGTAGAAAGGCTGTTTTCATGACGTCAAAAATATATTTAAAAGTAAAGTGATTTGATTTTAAAATAAAACACAACAGAAAACCCATAAGAAATAGCTCTTCATTTGGAGAGCCATCCGTTAAAACCATGCTATAAGGGATCATTGACCATACGGAAAAAGCATAATTAGCCAAAAGCAATTAGGTCAAAACTCAGTTCAGACAGATTGTTATGCAAATGTCCTGGACTGGAGATTATACCCTTTGGATACATTAGGTTTTAGAGGATATGAAAGAACCTGTGTTTCTTTCTTGGGCAGAATGGGGGGGAAGTACAAGTTTTACCACAGAAATTAATCAGTGGCGTCTAGATTCAACTGTGGTATTTTAAAACTGTAATGGACATATTTTATAAAGATAATGAGGCAATTTGATTGAGGAAGAACATCTCCTGAGGATGGCATGATACCAATTTACTTTTTTTTCAGAGTTCAGTGTAATCACAAACTCAGTGCAGGACCAATAGCTTTGCCAGCACCTTGTCACCAGTAATGTTTATACAGCCTGGATATACTCAAGAGGTCAAAATATGACAGGTCTTCCCGTATTTGAAATACCTTCCCAGATTGACTAAAAATTCATAATTTCTCTTTGAAAGCTGTATTCTTTCATACAGTGATGGTAAGTTTTGGTGGCTACCTTTTCTATTTGTGTTGCCTGCTTTTAAGAATGTCTCTTTTGAGAATATCCTGGGAGACACTGCCAAAAACTCTACTAACTTAGGTCATGGTTCAGCAGTCACATTTTTCTAATTCACCAGGCCAGACAGCTTGTCAGGAAATTAGACTATTTTATTATGGTCTGTTCTTAATAAACCCATTTTATCATCTTGCAAATCAAAATTAATAACTTGAGCAGAATCTTTGCAGTTATCAAAGTTCAGAAAAAAAAAAGAAAACAGAAAGTTATGGACCTTCTGCCTTTTAAAAATGCATAATGTTGATTCTTTTCCAGTCTTCCAAGACCTTCCTGTCCTTCATTAAGTCTCCAGATGAGTGCTAGTGTTTCACAAACTACATTAGCTTCTTCTTTAAATTCCCATATAAAATGCTTTTTAATACTGCTTTGCCAAGGAATTGTAGCACATCTCCATTAGCTAAATATACTTGAGTCTGCTCTTTAGCCTCTTGTTAACTTCTCTCTCTTCTGTAACTACTTAATTAAAATCCTATTGTCTTAAATTTTTGTGAAGATTGAAGCAAAGAAAAAAATTGAATCCTTTAGCAATCTTTGCTTACCGTCTTACCTGTTCTTTTCTTTTTAATAAGGGCCAAGGCACACTGCAGTGGCAGAGGAAGCCCACCAGCTTTCCGAAAGAGTCATGTATGCAAAAAACGGCTTTTCAGAGCTCATGGGTTTCAGCTGCCCTGCTTAGAATAAGAGCCCACCTGGTGTAAATACACTCCCACACTGCAGAAATAACTGGAGAATGTTCATCCTTGCATCAGGCAAGCCATACTGTGTATGGAATTACCATAGTTCCTCTCAGGAAGGAACGCATCAGGCTCATGGGTTGTGCTTGCTGAACACAGAAGAAAATATCTCCAGAGTTCATCTATGCAACATTCCTTTGTAAAACTGCAAAAAATATCACAGGAAAAATGTTCTAACTTCTAAAAACCATAACATTTTAAAAATTAAGTTTTCTTCTTTCGGCAATGATGCGTACACAGCTTTTTATGAAATTGTCTTTTCAGAAAATACTTAAGGATTTGATTACCAATTTCTTTTTCCCTTTCCACACTGTTAGTCTTTCTTCTCTCCTCCTTTAGGAGGACAGGGGAAGGGAAACGGTCATGCAACAAACAGAAGGGTTGAATCTAGCTTTTGCAGCAGATTATGAGGGTGGAGGGGTTTTGTCCTCAGCTAGGGCAGAGTCTACTGTCCTTGCCAAGACAAAATTCCTGTTGATCTCCGTGCAGATCTCATGTATTCCTTCTTTTTACACAACAGCCCACCTGACAGAATGGAGGTTTTAAATCCTCTATCCATGCCGAAAAAAAGACGTTGTCTTGACATCTCTAACAAACCTTGAATAGTGAGTTATATTTCCGAAAGGATTTCCTGAGGGAAAGCATGTTTTTCTTCCTTTTAAGACTAGGTAAATTGTGAGTCCATAACTAAAATGGTTTTCCTTTTTTCAGTCTTGTGGAAGTTTTCAGTGTCGGTGCAGTTTAGATCACTCAGCAGCTCTGCGTTTTGCATCGCCTTTCTAGACAGCTGTCACCACCCTCATACATCCTAGCCTACACATCTTTTTAAAATGAAGTGGTAATTTTGTTCACTATGGAAACTTTTAAAAGGTACACAATGTTACAACAAAAGGAAACAGCAGTTTCGTAACATACGCCATAATGAGTCTGTGCTGTGTCAGACAGTACGGTCTGTACAGTAAGAACATCTTTCCTTTATTTCAGTTCTGGTTTTAACTTTTTCAGCTGAATCCAATGAATACTGATACCAGAAATCTGGCCCCAATGAGTGCATTTGGACCAATCTGCCAGTGCAACGTGTGTTGCAAGAGCAAGACCGTAGAGAGAATCATGGAATCAGGTTAGAAAAGACCTTTAAGATCACTGAGTCCAACTGTTAACCCAGCTCTGCCAAGTCCACCACTAAACCATGTCCCCAAGTGCCACATCTGCATATCTTTTAAATGCCTCCACTACTCCTTTGGGTAGCCTGTTCCAGTGCGTGATCACCCTTTCAGCGAAGAAGTTTTTCCTAATACCAAATATAAACCTCCCCTGTGCAACATGAGGCCATTTTCTCTCATCCTGTAACTTGTTATCTGAGAGAACAGATTGATCTCCACCTCACTACAGTCTCCTTTCAGGTAGTTATAGAGCGTGATAAGGTCTCCCCTAAGCTTCCTGTTCCCCAGGCTAAACAACCCCAGCTCCCTCAGTTGCTCCTCACAAGACTTCTGCTCCAGACCCTTGAGCAGCTTTGCTGACCTTCTCTGGGCATGGTCTAAGTAAGGAGCTGATAGTTAAGAGAAGCAAAACAAAATCAGCTCCCTTTCAGCTGAACTGGGCAGGGACCAGAGTGAAAAATAAGAAGGGCCTAATAGTGTACCTTCTGGGAAATCATTCTGCCTTCAGATTTGTTTAACGGGTTGGTTTCCTTGGCCTGGTCAAATTTGGTTTAGCGAGGAGTGCTGTTTATTTGATCTGCTGAGCAGGCAGCACTCTGGTCCTTCAGCTGTCTGGCCCCGTCTCGCTATTGGAGGTGCAGCCAGGACACACTGCAGGAACAGTGTCCGCAGGTATTGAGACTGTTTAGGGTTGGCCTGACACAGAAAGATGTTTAGAAGACAAATGCGGTTATTTGCAGTGGGGGAACCGTGGATTGGTGAATGAAAAGAAAGTATTTTTAAGCTGTGGATTTAGGCAGTATTTTAAAACAGCATAGTAATTTCTGTTGTACACCTCTGTACATCAGAGAGTACACTGACTGTGACCACAGTCCATAGAGAAGCTGTCTGTGTTCATGCATGTAGAACTGGAAATATTGCTTGTAGAAAAAAAAATATCATTTTCCTCGAGCAGCAGGTAATCAGCATTCAGCAACAGCCTTGTCTCAGCATGAAGCCTGATAGGAAGCAGAGAAATAAGATAATTGAAAAGGAAAATGTTTCAGCACTCAGGACGACTTCTGCCAGTCTCTCTGAACTAAATCTCAACAACTGACTGGCAGACAGTGTCTGCCAGTGTCTCTCTGTCAATGGAATAGGTTGGCCCTGACCCTCTTCAGAAATTGAGACACATCAAACAAAAGACAACAAGACTCATCCTCATTTCATCTCACAGCTATTAATTTTACGGTGTGACTCCTCCAAATAACAGATGCGTAGCCAGAGCTGTGCTCAGATTCCAAGTGATGGGAGACCAATTTCCACCACCTTGACTCCTCTAATTACACTGACAAGCCTCCTGAAAACTCTGCTGTGGTTCTTCAACTGAAACAAAAATGCAGATGATTCTCCACAGCGTCTGTTGAGCTGAGAGGAATGAGAGGATTAATTAGTTGCAGTTCATAAAACAATAAGATGAAAATCCATGAGTAACTGCTAAGTGTAATTGGCAATAATGATGCAATCACCAAAGTGCAAGAAGGACAGGATTGGGCCCAGATATTTTACACCTGTAACAAAATACATCACTTGCACTGAGACCATGGACAGGGAGAAGTCCAGATCACCAGCTGGCTCTTCCACTTTGCTGGCTGGGGCAGCTGCCGGCTTCTCCTCGAGGCTGCCATGTGGGCAGAGCAGCAGTTCTTCAGCAGAGGGACATCAGAGGTCCAATGATCTCCATGGGTCTTACCAAAGGACTTTACCGGGTTATTCTTCAGCTCACTGGTGAGGGTTATGGCTAACTCTGCTCTCAGGGTCTATGAGGTGCCCTGTGGAGTAGGGCTTGTGCAGCAGATAGTGCAGTTCTAAGCCTTCCAGCCTCATCCCACACCCTGGCCCCAGCTGTGGTACAGGCTGTTGGTCTCTGGATGACGGGGCAGCCGCATGGCAGCCCCTGCCACCCTCCCAGGTACTCCCGGCTACCAAACATCACCAAGGACAAAGGGTTATTCATCACTAATACTGGTTTTCCTGTCTACAGAATGTCTTCCATAATTTTACTGTTGGTGACTGAATGTAGCCACACATATTCATCAGACAGGTGAAAACTCAATTAGTTCTGAGGACGAATTAAATTGATTAATTTAAGCACACTCATAATGCACAATTTTTTGTCCTAATAAAGTCTGTGAAGAAAGCTTTAATAGGCCTTTATAAAAAGAAGAAATAAAAACCAAGCCAAACAACTCTTCTTTTTTTATAAATTATCACTGAGATATGTAAAATGCAAGAATAAATATCAGATCTGCAACAAGCATAAATCTCACAAAATCTAGAGCAAACTGCAAGAATCAGCATGTTTAGGAAGACTAACCTGCTGGATATCATTTCAAACACTGTTTATAAGTGTTTTTAAATACAGTTATTACACAAATATTAAAATACAATTTTAAACACTGTTTATGAAGTGCACCTATATTTTAAAGACAGAAGCGAGAATATTCATGCTCTTGAAGAAGCTTCACAAGTTTATTCTTGACAGAAGTATGATATTCAACTAACAGAAACAGTAGAGAATCCATTCCATTTAGAGTAGTATTCAATTCCAGGGCAGAAGAAAAAACATAAGGAAGGTGTTTTTCTGTTGCTAATTGTGCCACCTGCCTGAGCTGCCCTCTGCAACTGAGAGTACAGAGCTGCTAACTAGCTCAGGTAACTGCAAATCCACCACTTTTCTTAGTGAGGCTCTGGCTATAGATTGAAAGTTGTAAAAATCATGGGGGTTTTAATTAAGAGAGATGACATTGCTGTGTTCAGAGTGAAAATGAAAGACACCCTGTGCACTAGCAACAGAGAAACTTGCATTAGACTCTTGTAGGGGACAGAGAGCTTCTCCAAATGATATTTTTTTCTCCCTAATTTAATAGTCTCACAAATTTTATTTTGCAAGAAAAAATATATGGTTATTGCCAAGTAATATATGCCACAAGTTTTAAGAGAATTGTTTGTGGCTTTTAACTGATTTTTTTATGAGGCAGATTTTATTTTAAAATCTGTTTATGAATTTATGGATGTGTCTAGGAAACCATCCACTATAATAATAGTGTCAGAGGAGAAATTTCCTCTTTACAGGTGATAACACTTTAGAGCTCTAACTTGTTAGAGCACACATAAAATCCAAAGTTAAACTCGTTCGATGCGGAATTGAGAAATGGGGCATTTTGACAGAATGAGACTAGTTAAGAAATGATGAAGAGGCAAATCCACAAGATGGAGTGAACTTAATATTTGTCTTCATTTACATAGCGTTCAATTTCTTTACGTCAGCCAAAGATCTGGCTCCATCTCTGGATATGCATATGCATGGATTTTGTAATCCTCAAATAATTGTGGCCAGTGTTCAAGAGTGAAATTTAAGCCAGTCTGTGGCCCTTTAGAATCACATTAAGAAGAAATGGACATTAGAATCAATTGTTGCATTTCACAGATGGCTTATTTATGATTGCAATTAGTCTTTGGGATTGACACAGGCTTTATAGTCTTCCCATGAAAAGACACTTGGCCCACATATTTTCAAGGAGCTCTCGGTCAACTTCTTGAACTGCATCAATGCAGTTTCTAGAGCAAGGAGGGGACTAATCTTGCATAATTTGAACTATTCAAAAATTCTGTAATTCAAGCCCCAGTAACCAACTAGAATTCTGTGGATATGTCAGGAAAAAAATCTACTTCTTTCTCAGGCAGGTTATTTCCAATGGTGGGTTCATTTTACCCCAGAAGCCATTGTTGAGAACAGCTGATCTGTACATTTGTCTCTTTATTTCATTTCATTAACTCACAAAAACCACATATCAACTATGTACACCAAGGAGAACTGTTCATGAGTGAATGTGAGTGAATGTGACCTATCACTGTGAGACAGGTCAGCTACCCCATTTCATTACATCAGTGTGTGATTGGTTCAATTATCACAGAATCATTGAATCAGAGAATGACTGGGGGTGGAATGGACCCTAAAGATCTTCTAGTTTAAACCTCCCACCACGGCATCCACTAGATCAGATTACCTAGAGCCCCATCCAACCTGGTCTTGAGTTCTTCCAGGGACAGGACATCCACAACTTCCCTGGGCAACATTTGTATTGTTTTACTACCTTCTGAGTAAATAATTTCTTCCTAACATCTAATCTAAATCTCTCCTCTTTTTGTTTATAAGCATTGTCCTATCACTATCTGTCCACTTAAAAAGTGGTGCAAAATTTATGCTACACCTGACAGACAGGTGTCAGTTCTAGCCTTTGGTTTTCTTCCGTGGAGGTGACACCACCTGAGGCAGCACTTTCCTGAGCATCACTACACAATGAGACACGGGGAGGACAACAGGCATGCTGGACTACACCCAAATCTTCTCATAATTTTGCCCTAGACTTAACCTCTAATTGGAGCAATGAGGGACATATCGCCTAATTTTAGGCTCAGCCTATAATACACAGGTGCTACGACTTCAGAAACAGTAAACTGAGACTTTACAGAACACAAGGAAATCTGGCGTAAGATTGGATGTCTGGTAAAGGGACAATGTAAGGATGTGACTTAGAAAATGTGTAGGACTCATATAAAGGCATTAAAGAATTTAGTTGTTATGGAAACTATTAGAAAAGGCACTAACTCATTACAGTTTGTAGCAGGTACAAACAAAGGTTTAAAATCCAAAATCCCTTACTTGCTTAAGTGTTAGTAAGAAGATGATTTAAATGAACTATAATGGACTCTCTGTAATGCCTTTATCATAGAAATAGAGAGAAAAACATCTTCAGGTCTGTGAGTTATCTTTTCATAACTAGACATAGCCATGGAAATTTCTAATGTCATTTCTTAGCAAAGGGGCCATCAAGCATCCTGCTGTTGCTCTGCAGTATGAATAAAAAGCAATACGTTCTTCCCATATCTTGCAATTTCAGCAATTTATCCAGCCAGATTTTATTTTAATTATTTGTATTTCCACTCAGAGATCTCACTGATCAGAAGAATCCCTGCTATGCTGTTTGTCGTACAGAGATACAAGAAAAATGTTATCACAGTACACATAGCAGAACCTATGCACCCAGTACTTACTTGGACCTGGAAGTTGGACATAGCTTACAGAGTTTGCCAAGTATAAATCATTACATAAAAGCTAAAAATTCATATAAATGCAGCCATATAGCCATATAACAATTTATAAGGTAAAGCAAGAAGTGAGTCACCCTCGCCTTGCCTCTTAGCCTTAGGCAGGACTCTATCATAGCTTATGAACAATGTGATTTGGCTGAGAGGAGTTTTCAAAAAACTTTTAAATTTTTCCTGTGCATATAGGCAAATCTTCTATACAAAAATCTTCTTAAAAATATCTCATGGCGAAGCAAACACAATTAGAAGTAAAAAAAAATTCTTTGTGTTTGTAAACCAAGATGAAGATACAGTTCACATACCAAATATAATGGTAGATGACCCTGCTCAGAAATTTACAGGCAAAAATCTCTCTTGGGGAATTATGATTGAGCTGGAAGTTGGGGAAAACCTTGTGGTTTATAAGAAAAGCTTCAGGACAAAAACCACAAGTTACAGAGGATATTTTTACAAGTAAATAGAAAAAGGAAATACATGTTCTACACTTGCACCATTAAGTTATCTTTATAGTTGGATCTTCAGCTGGTTTATGTCAGTTCACTCATGCAGACTGGAACAAACCCTGGCTGTTGGCACAAGCTGATTCAACTGCTTCAAAACCGACATTTATTGGAGTGTGTATTGGGTAAGACAGGGTGAATTCAGCTTGTTGTCACATTTAAGTAAATGATGCTTTACAGGGCTGAACTACCGGTAAGAACAGCCCTGATGCAGTGACACTCAGCCGGTCACCCAAGCACAAAGGGGCAGCAGCATCCTGCTGTCAAGCCTACCAGAAACAAAGTCATGTTGCTTGTTTCCACTAAAGAAGTGGAAACTATGTGCATGTTAAAATCTTTCACAGCTTCCCTCTTAGGATTACAGTAAGTTTCTTTAGTAAGAATGCACAATGCTTGGAAAAAATACTGACTGATAGTGAGAGACAGATTTTATCAAATCGTACGTTTCGAAAACTAATTGAAAATCATAAAACACTTGATTATTACACTGTTTACTAAAAAATTATTATAACAGGAATATCATTGTCTGACTTCTAACTTTTAAATGTCTGACTTGTGGAGCTCCAAGTTTTCAACAGAAAATGACTCATTTCCCCATACAAAAGCGTATATGCAATTGTGTACGTGTATTCCCAAATTATCCATATATATGCTGTAACTGTACATGCAGCATCCTCTGGAGTATTGTGGCATCCCATCCTTAAGAGGAAAAGAACACCCAAGATTCGCAGATGCCCATCATTGAAAAGGAACAATGGAAGTCAGAGAGCCTGCAAAAACTGACAAATTTTATTTGAGAGAGAGAGAGAATGAATGAATGAATTACCAGTCCTGGCTCCAGTGTCGATCCAGCTGATGGGGTGTCCAGGGGTGCACGCATGCCCAGACTTTGTGGGGTTGCTTTTTTATAGACAAGTTTGTCCCACCCTGGCGCTAGGTTTCTTACTTTCTTATGCCAATTAGTTATCATGCACAGTCCATTCTTGAAGACCTTTCTGGAAATGGGTCAGAGGGCTTTGGGGGATATTTAGTAGCCTTGATCCTCTCCTACTGGGTTGGCCCTTGATTGACAGCCCGTGCCCACTTCTCAAACTCATTCCTGCACTTGTGCTGTACTGTGTGGTGCTTATCTCCAAGAGACAGAACACGGACATTTATCCCAGCAAAGTGCTGCCGTACCTCCATGTGGCCCTCTTCTCCTGCCACATCCTGGTTTTTTCACAGTGTGTTCTTACCAACAAACTTCAGTTGGCTCCACAACTACCCACCTATAGCTGTTTGAGACATACACATTAGGACCTTATCTTCTGGGCTTCTACAAGTATCTGAACTTGTTAAAAAAAAAAAGAAAAAAATGCCTTTTTCTCACCCATCTCTCATCATGCATATGTTTATTTTTCCTTGTCCAGTCCAAATTTTTCAATCTGTCCATCAAGCTTATAAAAACTAGAACTAGAGATACACCACATCAACCATGCTTGATGCATTCAACAATTCTAATTCTGAAACTACCCATGTTTTTCCATGACCCATAAGGTAAAGTATTCTTTACTTCCAAATCTGTTTCCAAATAACAAAATGTCCTGTCCTAAGAAGAACTACCAATACCTACAAACAGATTTCCAGATTTTCACTTCTGCTATACAGGAATCAGCACACAATGCACCAGCCATTCTCCTCGTTTTTAGCTCTCATCTTTCCCTTAATACATTCGACAAAGTAATTTGCATTAAACTACCCACTGTAAAGCATTACTCATTATAATTAAGAGAAATTACATGAAGAAAGAGAACACATGCATTACAAAAAGTCTATTTGTCTATACATTCAATAAATGGTGCAAAGCATTGTTTTAAAGTTTTGTTCCAGGCAGTTTTTAGCGAGTCATTTTGGCTGAAGGGATTTTTAAAGCCTTCTAGGTAGTCCTACTATGAACTGGTCAGCCATGCCCTCATTTTTCTCAGACCAGACCCCACAGATTGGGTCCAGTTTGTTCTGGCCATTATAAACAGATGCAAAGCGTGCTTACTGCAGAAGTGACATCAGAGTGCCACCCCTAGCCTCATGCATTTTGGTATCCTCAGGAACTATCGCGGCAGGAGGGACTGTTTGCCTTAGATAACATGAAATCCGGAACTGCTGGATGCCGTACTCAAGGCAGGGCCTCATGAGAGTGGAGTAGAGGGGAAGAATCACCTCCCTTGACCTGTTGGCCACACTGCTTCTGATGCAGCCCTGGATGTGGTTGGCCTCCTGGGCCACAAGCAAATCATAGGAGCTTTCAAAATAATAATTTCAGCCCAAACTGCAGCCTGCCACTCCAGATTTAATCAGAAGCCAGAAGTCTGATTGGGCAAAATATTGTCCAATATTTTTTATTTTTATTGTCCAAGTAAAGCAAACAGATTTGGTATCTCGGAGACCGAGCAGAGGAGTTAAGGTCGATGATCATGAGACCACACTAAGATTCTGTTAAGTGTAGTATAAAAGTGTGAAGAGTCAATCTAATCTTTCATCACCATTCTTTTAGTACCAGCCCACACCAGAAGAGCACTGCAGGCCTGGAGACAGGACAGGGCACTGTCGTGCTAGAAGTGGCAACAGATAAATAGGCTGCCTGGCACCAGCAGTTCTCTTGCTAGAAAAGCTGTGGTGTTACCACTCATTTTCCTGCTTAAATTGTGCAGACATAAAGCTTTCTCCTGCTTGTGCTGTTTAGCCAGGAGCAGTTGAAAAATAAAAATTGACAAATAAAAAGTTGTCAAATAACCCCCAGAACCCTCTCAGCACTCCAGCCATATTAGAAAAGGAGCTGGAGCAGAAATTACCATCATTTCCAACTACAGGTCCTCAGATTTGTCCTTTTGTCTGCTGCCATTAGCTTCCTAGACATTTGCATTCCCAGTTTTCTGTGTCTGTACCCCTAAAGCAACTAAGAATACAAGCTCCTTTGCATTCCGGTGATATTTATTTCCTCAGCAAAATACATTTCATTTACTTTAAAATGCAAGGAAACAGGTATGTATCTTATACCTGTGATGCTGGGCTGCCCCCAGGATTCACAAAGGGAAATTAGTGGCAGTATTTCAAATAGCAAATGCAGATTCAATTATGAATGTTGAAATATTAGAAGTCACTTTCTTACCTTGCCACAGCCCAGCATGGAGCTATAACTGCAAGCTTCTATTAGATGTCATGTTTAGCTACCAATACAATAATTACATAGCAGACTTGCCTTTTAATTATAAAATCTATAAACACTGAATTATCTATGTGTCTGTCATGTAGCATTTAATTTCAGCAAGTTTTGATTGAAACCATGTAGATGCTTGAGAGCACTCTGTCCTTGGTACCTACATCTCAGCACATATGTCACAATTTTAGCACCTGCCTACGATTTCAGACTTGACAGCTACACGTATGTCAATTAGCTGCAAATTCCACTAAATTAGTACAAGCTGCAGATCTTTAATCAGCCTGAAGAACATTAGGTCTCCAAATGCAGCAGCTTCAATGTAACAGCCGATTTCTGTGTTTAAAAATTTCATCTGCAGAAGAGTTATATTGTCCAGAAATATGCACAAATTATGAGAATATATTGTGAGAGCTGAGTAATATATTTTCATGACTCTCCGCCCTTATACAATGAACTCTCTTAGGACTTGGATAACTGTTTGGTGTATCAGTGTATTCACTATATTAAAGAAGACGTGAATCATCTAAATCATAAACCCTTTTAAAAACCTTCACTTTCAACTGATTGTTAAACACCTTTATGGAGACTCTAACATTATTGCTTAAGATTGGCAGGATTATCAGGAATATCAGAAGAATGAGCAATGTACAGAAGACAAGGAAAGGAGAAGTTTTGGTCAAGTTCAAGAAAGATACTTTTAAATTAGGTCACGGAGCTGTAGAACCCTGTGCTCCTATGGATCTTTTAGGAAGTGCAGAACGATCTTTTAGGAAGTTCACAGATGAGGTAAACCTGCATGCTGTCAGAGACAGTCTATCCCACACACCTAAGGCAAACACCAGGAACAGGCAGGGGAGTAGAACTTAGAGGTATTCAGCATTTTTCATGTCTTGGCTGGGAGTATCTCCACATACAACAGAGAATCTTGTCAGCGCACGGATGCTTTTGGTGAAAAAAAAACAATAAAGGATAATTCACTATAATAATAAAGAAAGTTTACAATAGAAAGTTAAAAGTAAATTTTCTGCTTCTTAAGAAATATATTGCTAAGAGTTGTTGAATAAGAGGCCTGGAGCATAAATGAGTTAGTAGAATCATGCCTTCCTGAGATCGTTTAATCTAAGTCAAGAGGACTGCATGCTGTCCTTCCTGTAAATCATATATGGTCCATCATTTTTCTCTTCTGTAGAACCTTTTGCTTCTCTCGGCAGCCAAATTAATTCTTGTCTGTAAAACAGAAAGAGTATTTGCAGGGGGTGCTTAACTATTCTCAATTTATTTATGTGATGTGCTTATAGCAGCAGAGCCTTAAAGGATTCTGAGTTCCTGGAGGCTACAAAGAAGAAATGTGCTCTCAGAAAGTAATTAGATAAGGGTATGACAAAGCCAATAAAACTATACTTCCATCTTTCCTTTCATTTCTAAAGGAATTGCTATGGGTGAGACTTTTCTACTGAAAATAGAAAGTTTTTCCTACAAATTGTTTCTGACAGGCTAAGTGCGTCTATTTTCAAGTTCTGTAAGACACAGTCCAAATGAATGTTTATAAGCAGCAAATTAATTCCACTGATTTTTTATGCCTCAAGGGACTATTCCAACCTCTACTTTGTTTTCTTCTGCGAAACAACAAGCCAGTGAGTCAATGCATTGCTAAAATAGAGGAAGAAGTAAAATAAATTAGAAAATCACAGGCTAAGCTTTGAGAGTTCATGTCATGGATTTTACTCCTCCCTTCATTCAAGAAAGCACAATACAGTAAGAAGAGAGAAAACAGTAAAATACCGTTACAATACTATTGTTCAGGAAAAAACTCCTTTGATTCATATTGGTGTCTACTCCAAAGCAATTCAGTGAGCCACTTTCCAGTCATTTCTCTCTCCTTAAAACCTTGGAACAGACCTTTGGCAGCACTTTTTTTAAACAACGTGGCGTTATTCATTTGTTCTTGTCTACATATGTAGAGCTCACTGTATCTGCTCAGTTTGGTGGTGCTGATTCGTACAAGGTGAAGACAATCCCTCTTCAACTGCCTTACTAAAATATGGCAAAATATTTTTAATGCTATCTAATTGCTGCTGCCCCAAATACTTTGGTGGCTGCCTACTGGTTTTTAAGTGATATTTATGTATGATGATGCATATCTTACAAAAACTACACATAAAAGGGCATGCCTTCTATTGTGGTCAGGACCTAACAGACTGCCTGTAGATCTGAGTAGAAACAATGCTTTAGTGCAGCATAAGCCTTTCACTGAAAATGGTTATACCAACTATGTATCTTCAGTGTAACCCATCCTCCCTGCATCTCTGACTGCCTTGGCTGTCATGTAGATGGGATCATCGTATGCACCCCAGTGGATTAAATACTTCAACTCCACTTGTCCTTCCCTAGGGCCACCTAAAGCACCTGAGTGAGGAAAATCTAAGTTCCCTCAGGACAGGAATTCCAGTGGTAGTTTCAGGGCCAAATTTCCTTGTGGGGCTCTGCACCTATGGAGTGTGTCCAAAGCTGTTTTTTCTGGTCTTTCTACTTTCAGAAATCAAGGAGCACCCAGTGCAATTATGAAAGCCAGGAACAAAGCCTTCCCACTGATCCAGATCACAGATGACAGCAGGAGAACATAAACATAGCACTATCCCATAGCTTGATACTTTTACCTCTTTTACTTTAATACTGGGGGTTTCAGTTTCCTTTTTGAAGTCCCTTTTTCATCCAAACATAGAAAGCAACACTAACAGGCCACCATTTCTTTTCTTTGGTGTCCTTCTAGACCCCAGAGCAAGGTCTAATAAACAGAGTACGCTAGAGAAACACTACTTCTCCAGAGTTCCTGGGAAGTGCAATCACTGCAGTAATGTCTGTGCCAGACAGAGGATTCTCCTCCTCTCTGCAAACTAGTTCAGCTGGCATGGAGCATGATGGAGGCTCTTGTCCTCTGATCCAGCTCTGTATCCTCTCAAATCATTCAGCTCACCCACCACCCTTTTACCAAGACAATGTCTGTCCGCTACAGTGGCTCACAGCTTGAAGACAGGCTCCCATAAGTCATCTGTTCCCTCTGCTTACTGAATTTCTCTTGGAATCAGGTAGTGTGGACCCCAACCTCAGCCTCTGTGTCCTTGAAGACTGCAAGGCTCACAAATCCAATGGACCAGTCTCTGGCAAGCTCATCTAGCTCTTTCTTCCAAAGCCTGCGAGAAGCCTCTGTCAGAAAACTGCAGGCTCTCTCTGTGCAAAGTTTGCTGAGAATCACCTCACCATAAGCACCATACCAAAACCTGGGGACAAAAATATGCAAGAGGGAGAAGCCAACAGGCTAAGCACCAGGCAAAGCAAGAATGGTTCCCAGATTTGATTATGATTATACTGGTAGTCTGGGCTTGGTAGTTTGACGTTGTTCAAGTTCTCATCAGTAAGGGAAATACTTGCCATAATTTCCCATCTTGAAGGGTTTTGTTGTGCATAGAAACAATGAAACTAGGCAGCTAAACATTCCACAGACTGGTAGTTTGCTGGCCTGTAAAGCTAAGTCATATTGCAATTGTGTCTTGCAAAATATTCCAAAGCAATTATGGTAAAGCCTGAAAAGCAACAGATGAGAACAACTGATACTATTATTCCTGCACTGGGATGAAAGGCATTAAAATGGTATTCATCAGGCTGTAACAGAAGTCTGATGAACTTGGGGTGACTAGAGACTGTCTCACACTCTTGATCTGTCCTCCTTTACCTCTGTAAACCTTTTCCAGATTTAAAAAAATATAAAAGTGTACTTCTGCCCAAGATGCCTGGCAACTTTGTAGGACCTGCACACCTGGAAAGCCTAGAGTTTTATATATGCAGCATTGATTATTATAAATGAACTAGTCAAATGAGAACACAAAAACGAAGGCAGCCTTCCTGAGAGGTCTGAAGCATAATGGATGAGGTTTTTTCATCTAAACAATACTCAAATAGTGATCTGAAAGCACTTCTTTCAAGATTCACTGATATAAATGTTTCTGCTACTCAAAAATAAAAGTCATTCATAAATGTGATCATCTGTGTTAAAATAAGGGAATCTCAATTTCATATTCTGCCCAGAAGAAATGTGTTCTTCCTTAACAAGCCTTGACAGTAACACACATTCAACATGTTCTTTATCAGTCCTCTCATACCCTTGCCAAAAACCTTATTAATTCCACCTTGAACCAATAAATATTAAAAAGTCAATAGTGCAAGTTTGGCATTAAGACTACTTGTGTCTTCATGCAGATTCTTGTCCTTCATGCGCACTTAGAAACAGCACACTGACCACTAATCCCCAAACAGCTTTGAAATGCCTGCAGCAAATCACAGTGCTGCTTTGCCTTACAAATAAAGCATCTGTTTAAAGGGAACAAAATTTTTAAAAAGGCATTAAATAGGTGTAAGTCTTCTTTTACATCAAGGGTAGATTTACACATTGTAATGAATTACTGAGATTTAGTATCTCATATCCTAAGTTGAGGGTCTTCTGTGAAGAGTAACCTTTATCCAATCTGATTTACATTATATTTCCTTCTGTGCTCGTAGATTTTCCCACCTGTAATTAGCCACAGCTTTCAAGACTGCCTGTACCGGTGCATATATAATGCTTCCAGTTTCAGTGCAGTGTGACACCCTCCATTAATATTTGTGGTAAAATTTCTAGTAATTTAAAAAAAATGTGTAATGAGGAAAAGTCACAATCACTATGTACATGCATGGCAAAAAACCAATTTAAGACCAATTAACCTCCATGGTGTGCAGATCAGCGTTTTTTCTCTGGAAATCACTGCACTCCAAAAATTAGCAAAATCAGTTTCTCCAATAAACAATATTAGAAGAGAGATGTGAAATATTCTTTTCCTGTTCAGCCAAATGATTCTTCAGTGTTTTAGGTCATGTACTTCTGAGGTATCTCAGATTACAGACACAAACAAATACAAATTGAACACCAGGAGTTTTGTCCAAGGTCATACTCAAAGTCTGAATCAGAACAAAAACTGAACACAATCACCCAGACCAAAGCCCTCATGATTTAAATTGAATGTACTGCAGACAATTCAGAGATGGTACTTGGACAAATATTTGATGAGATATCTTGAAATTTCTAGGGAGAACTAAGCTCTGTTTCTGAAACAGCTTAATCCCAAAGAACTCCTGGAGAAGAGGCAATTTTCTACATGTCTGCTCACATTCATAACATTTATCTGTCTTATCTATTATGCTCAGAGCATGTTTTCTCCAGAAGCTATCAAACCCATGCGTGAGTGAAGAGGTCACATGAGAACAATCATGTCCTCTGCATGTATTATAATTGATTTTTATGGAACTGTATAATAATAAAAGCAATATCAGTTATCCAACGTTGCAAATTCACAAGCACCAATAGCACTACACAGCTCCCATTACATTTTTTTAAAGGTCTTGCAATTGTCATTCTAAAACAGCACAGAAAAAAACACTGCAGACAGATCTTTTAACATGGGAAGTAGATTAATCATAATGTTACCTGTGTTTTATTGTTCTCTTTTAATAAAAATATTCAGTTACTAATAAACAAATAGATTAAAGGGGGCTTACATTGAATGCTGTGGTGTGGCTGTGTTAATATGTTTTAGGAAAGTGATAGCCACTTAATGTGCAGGGCAAGACAGGTTAAAGAAAACTGTAAGAAGTTGGGAAACCTTTATGCTTACAGAGGCATCTTCGTGGACCCTCAAAACATAGGCAGCCTCCAAGCAAGAGCTTCTATTGTCATATTTCTGGGCTTAGTCAGACTTGTAAAAGTTTAAGTCCTATTTTAAGTGCCCAAGTAATATTCTGACTTCAGCTAAGACTATAAAGCTTGGACATTACTTTATGTCCACTTAAACTACGACAGATTGAACTACCTCAAATTTCAGGAAAGGGGTTATTAAATTTAAGAGAGTCTTTATTTCAGGTATCCTATGTGTCAGCTTTGAACATAGATATAGGTGCTAGTATAAAGTCAAAGCCAGAGGGATATTGGTCAGCTTTTCCTAGAAAAATCTGTTACGAATAGTGCTACAGTAATGAAAAAGAGCTTCTGTCAGCTGTCTTTACGTTGGTCTGAAATACACAATGGCACAACTCTGAAAAATGCCAGTGTTACCACTTGCTTTCCTGCTATGGGGCCAGACCTGTGACACCCCGCCCCGAGACCTCACTGCCTATGCATGTGAGAGCAGGAGCAAAGTGAGGACACAGACAAATGAAAAAATATCAATATATCTGCTAGAGCCATACCCAGATATGTAAAATCTCCCACATACAAGGTTTGTCACATCACACAATTTAATGGCAATGACCTCAGGTGGAGCTTTCTTCTACCACAGTCAGAAAAAAAGGAAAAAGTCTAGAAAAGGCCAATCCTTTTATTTGTTTGGGTTTTTCTCCTCTCCAGATGTTCTCTCTTAACCAGTGTTAGAGAGATTATCTGAAGCTGTTCTTGGCAAATGGAAGTTACCACAAAATTATGATGATGAAAGCTCAGCAAAATCCTCCAGATACATTCTCAGGCCCTTGTTTGAGATAATACATTTCCATTGTTGGTCATTTCTCACTTTTCTCTTTACTTCCACTGAGTTTTTGTTTGCAAAGGGAAATCTTCTGTTTCCTACTTGATCACTGTGAGCTGCAGCTGGCTCTATCTCCACTGACAGCAGCCCACAATGACGTGGCAGCACAGGTTTACATGTTTGACTTGAGAGAAACAAGGGATACATGAAAAAAAGGGCACCTGGAGAATTTAAGTCATCTCAGCAGAGAGCTAAAGCTCCCAGTTCACACAGCACTTAAATCCACTGCATTTTAACTCGCTGCTGTGTACAAACATTAAATAGTGACCTTGTAGCTGCATTTCTTGCTTTCAGTGTAATAAGAGAGTATCTAAATTCAGCTTGCCATCTTCCCTACAGCTTCCTATAAGCTGCTTATTCTCACTGTAGCCCATCACTTGTTTCTACACAAAATCTTCTCTCTTCATATTTCTGTAATCCAGGACACCCCCAATTAAACCTAAGAGGCTACATGTTCATTCACCAGGTGTTCACTCAGGGAGAATTTTAAGCCTCGTGCATAAGGTTAATAATATTCATTACATTTTAATTTTACTGATATTTGTTCCATTCATTAAACAAATGCAGAAGCGATACTTCACTTCAAAAGCCTCAGCTCCAGCACTTTCCTGGTGGCCAGTGTTGCAGCACGTGACTGCCCTCAAGAGACAGTAACAAAGATGGTGACAGGACATTCATCTGCTTTTTCCCCGAGGCAAGCTGAAACAAGGAAAGGCTGAGCTCACTTCAGATATCAGTACTCTGTTTCCAGTGCTCTCTCTCTCCTATCAAAAGTAAAAATTCCTATTTGTTAAAGGAAAGACATTCTACCCTTGAATATGCAGTTCTTCAGCTTGTCATGGGTACTGGAAAACTACTTGTTCTCCTAGTTTTCCAAAGTAGTCTGCTCACTTGTTAGAAATAGACTTTCTTGGGTTTTACCCTTGTTGTCTTTGGAATGAATTTTGGAGAATGAAACCTCATGCTGAGAAGAGAAGAGTTCTATTCCCAGTGCTGGATGGACTCACAGAGGAGCACTTAAGCCACAAATTCCATGCCTTAAAAGAGTTCTTCAGACATGACAGAACAGCACTGGTATTCCCCATACATGCAGTGTTCCACATCCAAAAAGCATCCAACCCTATTCTTAATTTGTCTGTGATGAGTGGCCCCCTCTTTTCTGAATAGATAAAAAAGCTCTCACTCAGACATGCCAAGATGATGGTTTTTTGTGCCACTGACAGTGTGTTGTACCACAGTTTTCACTTGCCACTCTAAATGAAAATCACTTCAAGGTTGTTGTAGCTTATTTAATTCTTTCTGTTACGGCAACTCTAGTCCCTAGAGGCTGCTCTACTCAGCTTCTCTCTGTCATATTTCTAGCACCAGAGCTTGTGTAAAAACAGTGTAAGAATAACCATGTCAGCCTTCTGTGTGATATCAAAATAAGAAAATAAAAACAGATATAGGAATTTTAAAGATCAAGTAAATAAAACCACATCCTTGTTGATAAAAATAAACCCAGAAAATCTCCATTAAACAGCATTTTGAGAATCACGTGAGCAGTCATTTCCAGTTGTTCTTATTTGCAGTGTTTGGAAACCCACATTTTCCTGAGCACTGGAAATATTTCTTCCTATTCTTTTACAGTAAATTTTTATCTAAAATTTCACTTTCTCAGGACCAGTAAAGCCATTTTAATCTTGAATTCCCAAGCTGCTAAATCTCCAGAAACCTTCCACCTAAGCAGTTTCCAAGAACCTCCCCTTTTGCAGACATTTGTAATAGTTTTAGAGCTAAGTACAGTGGTTAATTTTGCACATTAGAAGTCAGCATCTCTGAGTGGATTACATAAAAAAGGTTTACAAACAAACAAAGGGAAATTAGTGGTAAAATTATTGTCACATAAGAATTCTATATCTCCTTTTAAAAAGGTATCAAAGGTGGAAAGGTTCTAAAGAATGTGCTGAATTAAATTTCAAACTGGTGCTTTCAGACATTCCAAGAGGGTACCATACTCACTCCAACAGCAGTGCTGACAGCAAGGGAAGTGAAGTACTGGAAGGGGATTTGGGTACCTTGAGAACACCTCATTAGAGCACTCCCCTTAACTTCTAATATCTCCTCAAAAAGGCAGTCTTCACCTTTTTTTTCCCCATTTCTATATCACACATCACATTACCTTCGTTTTCAATAGCAATTCTCTCAGGAATTCTGAAAATAAAAGCAGAATGCAAGAACAGAGACTAAGGTGGGCCCAAAGGTGCAGAGCTGATCATGGCAGGGCAACATGACAGATATTCCTCAGACCAGCCAAAACTCCCCTGTTTCGGCTGGTTATCACTGCTGGTCTTATTCACTGGATTCATACTGTAGTTTTGGCCAGGAGGAGAGGGGAAAGGGGACATCCAGCAAATGAAAAAACATTTCCATCATATAGTTCTGGTTTCTTTAGTTAACTGAATATCCTTACCAAGGCTTCCAATTTATCCATTCTATCCACTCTAGTTGCTAGAGTATTTGTACTTTTCTTCTACTTGTTTCAATAACTGAAACAGTAATGGGACTCCATATTTTATATAAATCTCTAAATGTGTTCTCAAGTACTCTATTTCCCATCTCATTTGTAAGGTGGAAAAGGACAGTCAGATTTTCTACTTTCCATTTAGTTGTTTGCTGCAATGCCTTTGGGAAGCAGCTGTTTTACTCATTTTGATTTTTTAAAAAGTCCTATTTAAGAGGCCTTATTTGGTTTTGAGAATCCTTGCCGAAACAAAACCTGATAATGAGTGACTTGAAATACAATTTTCTTTCACACTGTAGATTTAATGGGACCCTACATCAAAGTAAGAATAGAGTTTGTGGCCTGTAGGAAAAGCTGAGAGAAGGCAGTTTTCCCCCCTCAACAAGAATTTAGAAATAAAGCTCGGTGTCAGGATCAGGTGCTGCCATAGGAACCTCCTTGAGGCCAGGAAGTTCAGTCAGAGGAAGTTAGTTCTGAGAAAAGGACTAAATCCCAGAGGTAACAATAAGAAAGAGGTGGAACTAAGATGCCTTGTTATCCCTGCGGGAACCTGTTGCTTCAAATCCCTTTTTTGTTGGAAGTAGGATAAATACACCAGGAATTTCTCATTTTCCCTCTGTGCTGCAGGGTCTTCTGAAGTTATTCTGGTACTGTCACAACACCCTTAAAGAGTCACAGATGGCACTTTAAGAGACCTGTCAGTCTATTACTAATGGAACACTCTCAACTAAGATTTCTGTACAAATACAGCTGGTATTGGATGCTAACTGCCAAATGAAGAGAGATACCTGGCCTGAAAATGTCCTCCAAGCCACCAGTTAATAACACAACAGCTGCTTTCTTCATGAAAATGTAGTATCTGTCGCGCTTCACAGCTTACAACGCCCAGCGACACCTCACTCCGATATGTACATGACCATGTACATCCTCATAGAAGGTGCAAAAGCATTTCTTAGAAATTAAGGTCTGAAACAGATGAGACATGAGTATGACATCTTCTCTGATGTCATACTGCCAGTCCCTCTCTTGTGAGGCAGAAGTTGCATCACTTCAAATTTACATCCTAGACTGCCGGAGCGATGTGATCAAGTACACCAGACCAGCTAGAAAATTAACAAGGAGGAGGGGGTGATGACTGAAGGAAAAAAACACACTAACAAGGAGCAAATGTGATACTGGAATGATGGGCTCCAGAACAAGCCATGCTTGCCAACTCTGAGTGAATAACACCCTTTCTGTGAGCACGTGATTTGACACTGACACTACAAAGATCAGCCACTTGTGCTGGCTGCTGCTTTACAGACTGACACTGCTCCTCGCTCCCCGCTCCCTGATACAGATGAACTTTGGACAGACATGTGGAAGGATTTTAGTCCTTTCAGATTAGAATTAGCTCCGAATAGATCCAAATTATTTCTCCAGAAATGCTCCTTATTTACATAATTGTCCCAGTTGCCAGTGATAAACTGACAATGGATAATGAATGCGAAATATCTCCTCACTCTTATTTCAACTTCTTCCTTGAAAAATTCAAGTGGAGTAGAGCAGCCTTGTAGGTGCTGTTTTTCTAAGTTGGCAGGGGTAAGATTTACATATCTATAAACATTTTGGAAGCATTTTACATCAGAAATCATAACGGAATTGTTCTAGCAGCTAGGAAAAGCTGCCTGTTTCTCAGACTGGGACCCTGAGTCTGGGTCAGAGGAAGAGTTTAAAGTCAATGTTTATGAACAACTTTCAGGAAATATTACTGTTCCAAACTAACCTACTGGTCAAGCTTGAAGGAAAGGGGAAAGAAAGTAGATAGATATCAAGACTTGCAGAGCTACATGGTGAGACTAAACATGTTTTTTTGACTCATGCCAAAGAGATTCTAAAATTATTTTAATACCACAGTTCTGTTCAAAAAGTTTGCATAGTTGTTGGGTTTTGCCACACAACAAAGGACAAAAGCTGAAATATTTCTCAGGAATTTTTTATGGCTCCAAATTCTTGCTAGTGTTTGGAATGACTCCTTAGAGGAAAGAAACCAAACAGAAAAGGGTAGTAAACAGCCATTAACCAGAAAACAAGAATACCCAGCAATGTGCAGAGGGAGGCCTTCAAGTGAAATGGATCTCTCATTCCTGAAGGATGTGAGACAATAACTCTGAAACTGTTTTTATGAAAGAGAACTAAAATTTCCTTCTCCTTAGGGAGTGGGCATGATCTTCCATCTCAACTAGAATGCGGACCAAGGAGCTGTATCACTCCTCTTTTGAAGCAAGAGAAAACACATTGTAACTTAGATTTGCCTGGTCTGTGCCTTCTCCCAGGCTAGACAGATGATAATAAGTAGATTTATTCAGTCCTGAGCAGTTTAAATGGAAGAGAATGAGAAGGAAAAAACCTTCAGTCCTCCCACTCAATCCAGAAGACTGGACAGCGTAATGTCTATTCCCCTCCACAACATTATCCTTGGACTGAGAAATAAGAAAGTAAAAGACCCACAGGATCAACATCAAGCATCTGTTTTACCAGGCAATCCTCTTGCTCAGAAGCAATCTTCAAATCTCAGAAGCATCTTCCAGGCTGAATGTGTAGGCAAAAAATCTTGGTCTCACCACCACAGGACACTGACACCATCAAGTCCAGAGCCTCTACCTCCCATTTGGCCAAGAGAATACAGCACAAAGTGGTTTTTCTTCCTATGACAGGATCACAACCTGCAGCTGCTTAGAAAATCGCAGTTGTATAAAGGTTCTATGTCTGAGAGAAGCCTGGATTTTTGGAGAAAAATAGCGTATTTCAGTCATGACGTATCTTGGCTATCAGTGAGAATTTGCCATTGGGTTTGAAGGATGCCAGAAAGCATATGTGCCATGCATGAATCCTGATTGCTACCAACAAGAACTGTTCCTGACAGCCCTAATACTTATTTACAACATTCCCATATTTAAATCTGATAGGCAAAAGGAAAAAACCTCAGTCTTCAACATTAGATGACATAGAAAATGCCAGCATCATTCAGCTATGAGCAGTCCTCTGAAACACAAATACTGCCAGATCTGTTTCAGTTGTTATCCATTTCCAAGAGATGTCATACCTACAATATCATGACATGAGGTGATGATCCCCCCATTCATTCCTACATTCCTCTGTAAACAGCGAAACTTTTCAGTTTGGGAAGATAGATATTAAAGTCTGGCCAAACAGTCTTCCCAGTGTCAAAATAGTCCCTGCATGTAGCCCAGAAGATTTACAAGTCCAGTCACATAATACTCTCTTCTAAGCTTCAAATCATTCTGACACAGAAACCCTTAGTATAACTGTTTGCATAATAGCTGGTCAGAACATTATCTTTTAATGCAAAAAAAAAATATCAGTTTAAAAGAAGTGTTTCTTGTTTAGTTGAAAAGGAACTTCCTTCGGTCAGCTCTGACAGCAATTCTTATGCAAGCCAGAAGTACCTCTCAGCTGGAGAAGAAGCATCTCAAGCAAAAAGACAAAAGCGCTTGGCATGGAATTCTCTCACACCAATGCCTGCTCCCCAGTCTCTTATACCCCTTCTTAGGATCTCACACATTCACAGCCCCTCGGCTTCTCTGCAGGGGAAGATGTGCTCCAGTGCTGTGCTGCACTGAGAGCTTGTGTCTCTGAACATGTCCCCAGATCAATAACTTGGTAGTTGAGACACAAGAGAGAGGAAAAAACCCAAAGTTTGCTTTCCACAGCTCAGTCCTTTCAGAAAATGTTGAATGTTGCAGATTCTCAGGTCTCACTTGCTGTTCTTCTGTGTCTCACTAGAGGCAGATCATGCGCCCGTCAGCCCAGATGCCAGGGCAGCTGGGCTGTCTCTATTTACCAGCGTCCCAGAGGAGAGGTGATCCAACACATCCCATGTTTCTTTCAGAGAACTGACATAGAGAGCCAAATCTCATCAGCCCAAATTCAGCCCAAAGCCTGAATACAGGAAAACCTGCCCTCCATGGAGGAGGGCCAGGTTAAGGAACATTTACACAAACTGAACATACACAAGCCTACAGCCTCTGATCCGACACAACCATGAGCGCCAAGTGAGCTGGCAGATGTTACCGAGAGGTCACACTCTATTTTTGAAATGTCGTGGTGATCAGTATAAGCTCTTTGATATACTTATACTGATCAGTATAAGCTCACTCACACTGATTTCCCACTTCCTTTCTTCATTTCTTTTTAAAATGTTCTAAAGTGAAGCTAAAACAAAGCTGTTCCTTCACAACAGAGAATACAGCTTTAGCGTGTATTTTTATGTAGACATACACACATATAAATATCATATACATATATCTCCCAGGGAGGATATCTTCACCTGATAGCCATTTTTAAGCATCCATTCTGTTCTTTCCTCACTTCTGTGTAAGACTTTCAGAAGAGCCAGAAAGGTTTTGAGCCCTAAGAGCACTCCTTGAAGTATTGGCACTGATCAGAAACAAAGGTAAAGAGCTTTCACTTTACAGAAAACAGATAAACAGAAAAACATGATACGAGAGCAGCATGTGCTCAAGCAACTAAGATCTTTCTGCACGCTCAACTAAAACTTATGTGCAGTGAAGTGAACACTTATTTTAGTTGGAAGGTCACCACTTGCCCCATTCCACACACAAAACCTTAAGGTTTGGCACTGCCTGGTTTTGTAGAAACAGTCCTAATTTCTGGTTGTTCAGTGTGGATCTCGCCTGCAGGGTGACAAAACCTGGCCAGCTCTAGTTTGCTCTTCCTGACTTTCGTGGAGCATTTTTGAGAGTGTCACATGAGGGAGACTGTATGGTCCCCTTATGGCAGTGTTGGTGTTCCACTAGGCTCAGAAATATGTTACTGTTTCAAAGCTTGTTCTAATGTCTTCCTGATCTATCCAGGATGGCTACCCAAAATAAATTATCGCTTTCCTCTTTGCAACAGCCTTGAATAATAAATAAAATGCTGTTATATTCACCTCCCACTTCTTCCTCCTCTGAGCTAAACTCCTTTTTCAACATTTTTTCACACTTTCCTTTTAGGTAGCATTTTCTTTAGGCTCCCAACCCGTTGTTTTTCTGCAGTCCAGACTTCATCCTTCAATCTACAGTTGTTGCCATGACCTCCACAATCCATAGGCAGATACCTGTGGCTCCTTAACCAGGCACAAATTTGGAAGAAATTCTGCTCACTTTTTTATTCTGTTTATAAAAACTGGAATGCCTCTGCAGCCACTGGTGGCTTTGGAAATTGGTAGTTTTATAGATTTTTCCACTCTTGCATTGGAAGTTTTTTTCCCCTGTATTTAACAGAGATCGTTAAAAAACACAGTGGGTTATAAATGTTAGTACCTCATGCCCTGATCACATTGCCGTCCCTCCCAGCAGTTATTTTGCTGACAGATAAACACCCTGGAGTTTATCTATGGAGTTCAGGGAACAAACAGAAACGGTGCCTAAGGCCCCATCAAACAAGTCTTTTTTCTCTGAACAGCAAGGGTTTCGGGTTTGGGCTTGGTTTGGTTTGTTTTAAATCCCTGTCCAAATGAACAATTAACTCACTTGCCCTCTTGGGCTGCTTTTTCCTTCTGTAGCCATCAAGAGCTACTCTGTGACGATAGCACCAGTGAGGCAAAACTCAGCTTCACAGTATTCTGTCTGTTCTTTAGACAAATTAAAAAAAAGAAAAGGAGGGATGCCAAGATCCAGTTTACCCCTTTTACTAGCAATGTACACACTACAGCCTAGCTACCTCTGCACACTGCTGTTCTGCCTCAGGGGAAGTTCCTGAAGTGTTGGAGATGGGAAGCACCACAAAAAAACCCAACCACTCTCACCAGGGATCTGGTACAGTCTCTGTGCAATCATGAAAGGCATCACTTGAAGACACCTGCAGAATGAACGAATTAATTATGAAGCAGGCCCAGCTCAGTGGTCCACAACCTCAAACCAGCAGATAATAAATGATGGTTCTCTTGAAAGTTTCATTTTTCTGGCATTTTGCCCACAGAAAGTAATGGTAGACATAAAACAGGGGAGTGCAGTTACAAGCAAATTCCTTCTTCTTGTGGGAATTCCTTTCTATACCTTTGATACTCACTGTGCCTTTTCTCATCCTGCTACATAGTTTTGGGGATGCAGAGGCTACAGCCACAGATAATATCAATATATTGTGGAACTCCGCATCTGTAGCTGAGTAACAGCTGCTCTCACACGAAGGCCATCCGCCCTTCAAATGACTTTGCTCTACACCGAATACTTAAGACGTTCAGTTTTCTCCCTCAAGCTCTTTACTCAAGTATTCAAGGATTTCTCTCATCTCATTTACTTTGTTCAGCTTCTTAAAAGGACAGGTACAATCCTTTCACCTAACTGCATCATTTCTGCATTCATCATTGTCCTGAACTGTTTCTCTTAGCTGTCTCTTACTCTACCTTCTTGCCCACCAGAGATATTTTGCATTTTTTTTCCAATTGGCACCCTTTTGTATTTTAAAGTCAGATTTGAAGATTATACCTCTCTTAAGCCTGTTTCCTCATATTCCTCTGTTAACATTTTTATTGGCTGTGGTATCTTGACATTATAGAACTTACATCACATCCCAGGAAAAAATTATACAGAACTCTCCTTCCATGACCTTCCACCAGGACAGCTGTAACAGAGCCCCCAGATCATCTTCATGGCATCAGGCTTAGTCATTCACTGCCTGAAGAATCCTTTCTATATGGAGTCTAATCCTCTGTGACTTAAAGGAACATTTCTTCGGTCTCATATGATATTTCTGTAAGCCTCAAGGTCTTGCAGGATGCTTGGAAAGCTGCTTCAAGGTTTTTCTCATAAGTGAGAGTTCCTGGACTTCTGAGAGGCTTTTGAAACTACAGTGATTCTAGGTATGGTGCCATAAACATGCAGGTGCAGAAACATTACAGGGGGCTAAAGGAACCTGGCACAGACCTACATTAAACCATGTAATACATTTGCAGCAAAATTAATGTCACCTGGACTATATCTCCTCCCAGGTATTTCCACATGATGCTCTCAGGCACATGGTGTGGTTCTTGGGGCTGTCCTGTGCAGGGCCAGGAGTTGCACTTTGATGATTGCTGTGGATCCTTTCTAACTCAAAATATTCTGTGATTCTGCGATATCTATTCCCTGAAGAATTACTTCCTCAGCTTTGAGAGAAGAGGAGGATGGTGAGGAAAACAGGGGAATACCTTAAGTTTTGTCTCCTCAACAGGCGTCTTTAGCCACTTCAGCTAACTTTATATAGTGGTTTCCTTTCATACTCTACCTTGCAGGCTGGTTTCTTTCCTATAATTAATAATTTGCAATTCCCTAACCTAAGGGAAAAATACTGCTCATAGAACATCCTTGCAGCGTCCTGAACCTGTCTGAGGCCATGCACAGCCTACATGTGGCAGTGAAACGCTTTGAAACCCTCTGGTGGTGGTTACTCACTTTGAGTTGACTCCCTGTCTATAACTTGGTTTGCAGCTCTGAGAAAACCTGCCCAAATGTGCAAGTGGTTGGACACAACTGCTCACGCTTCCTGCTCTCACACAGCAGATCTTGCTTCCCCGTGTAGGAAAAGGTTGGTACATGCTGCTCTAAAAAGTGACGTTATCCTTTCACCATAAGACTGACTATTGGTGAAAAACTGAAGGTGAACTGCAGAAAAATGTCAAATCCAGTTTTCTATTACCACATGGGAATAAAACCATGCTTCCTGGTGTTTAAATTTCTCTTCATATGAACTGGTCTGAACTGAATTTAGGTCTACCATTCACAAAAAGCAAGTTGGAAACTCAAAGCTGAGATGTGTTTAATAGCTAAGAAATATTCTTTTGTTTCAGGTCAAAGTACAACCAGATTATGAGGTGCTAAAAAAATTAGGAACAAATCCATCTCCTGTACCTTCAGTAATCACATCTCAGCTTCTCTAACAAATATTCGAAGACTCAGAGAAATAACTTTCTAAGCTGTGATGGCAATCAATTCCTAAGGCAATGATACGCTAAAAATATCTCTATGCAAAACCACTACAAGAATAATAAATTATATTGACCCTTCTACTAATCTCAGGAGCACTAAACTTATGCAGCGTGGCCACCCCTAGAATAATTTAATTTTTTTTTTTGATCATGGATTTTTACAAGAGTAAATTCCAAATTTCCAGTATTTGCCTAATGTTTTGAAAGCATTCAAGCTTTTAGCTCAGTGTATAGTAGCCTACTGTGAATCTACAGTTTTCCTGTAATTCCCCGAATCCCAGAACTGACATTCCAACTGTGACAATGAGGCAACATGGAACAAACAATTCACAAATGGAGAAGATCAGTAAAATGAACGTCTGTTCCAAAGCTCCATAACTTCCAAAACTACCTCACAGATATAACGCCTCTCATGATGCATCAGCAAATGTCCCAGGACACCCCTGCAGCAGGAGCACCTGTCAGAGCTGCCGCCAGGCAGGTGACAGAGGACAAGGAGGAGTGAGTATGAGCACTCCAGGCCAGCTCAGGGCTCCTCTCCTTTCTACCCATTACTTGCACACACCCAAGAACTGCTCCGCCAGCCAGAGCTCTTCCAGCTCTGAAGCCGTCCGTATTCGAACATCCCATCCCTCCAAAGTGCCGGCGAAAGGATGCGCTGCTTCGGCTGTGCAGCTGTCATCCATCCGCAGGTTTGCGAGGCGTTCCCGGACGGGATGAGGAAGGGATGGAGCCTTACGGGGAGCCGGTCCCTGCGCCCTGCAGCCCCTCGCAAGCACCCGAACCCTGCGAGCGCCGGCGCCCGACGGCAGGTTCCCCCTGGCCGCGCTCTGCGGGCTGGGGAGCCGGGCAGCTCCAGCACGGCACCGGGGCATCCCGGCGCCTCCGCCAGGGAGCCAGCAGCCGCTCCGACGGCGAGCCCCGCCCCCGGGTCCCCTAGATGTGACATAAGATGTGACACACATAGAGCTGTAGTTGTTCCTGTCTCGCTGGGGAAAATCTTCGCCCTGGATTCCACAGCACTGAGATTAAAAAAACCCAAACCCAAAACCCAACCCAGACCCTTTATCCCCACCGTAAAATCTGGTGTGTTCTCACGCCGTTTAAAAGCCCATCCCTCAAAATCTGCTTCTGCATACAGAGTGGTGAAGGGACAGCCTATCTGATTAACCAAGGCAGCTCTAGATCAAACTTGATTCAGACTTAGGCTCTCCCTGTTGCCACACTGGGCTCTGGGGCTCACGCCACGTCGAGGCCAGTGCAGAGGAACCAGGGCTGCTCCACGGTCTCTGCAGGGACCCAGGACTCCACAAGCACCCAGGAGCTACTGGAGCCAACCTCTTCTATCCTTCCCAGGAGCCATAGGAGGTCATCGGGTCAAATACAAGCAGGAAATAAGAGTAGCACACACACATCCACACCCACATCTGGCAAGAAACACAGATGGGTTTGTCACACATCCAGCAGAAGCAGAACCCAAAATGTCTCTGAAAATATAAACTGCCCCCAAAAGAGCAGTACATGGTGCTGAGGCAGAGGGTGGAGAGTGGCACGTCACCACCAATCACACAGCATCATTTCAGAGTGTCCTCTAAGCCATGACTCACTGGCACTGAGCTGAAATTCTTGCTTCTAAATAGTCATATTTTATCATTTTCCAAAAAATTAAAAAGAAAGAACTCCAATTTTAAAAAAGCACCTCTACTTAAAACCATTCTTACACTGATTATTGTAACAAAAAGGAATTATTTTCCTTAAAATTCACATTTTATTCCCATCAAAATATGATAACGAAACAGAAGAAAATGCAAATCAAAGCCTTCTTGCCATTTTTTATTTTCCCTCTATTGAGATCTGCCTTTGATTTATTCCAGTTCAGCAAAGAAAGAAGTCACATAGACTCTTGATGTTACAAGCAAAATTACGGCGTATTATCCAATTCCCAATATAAGCACGTCTCCCAGAAAATTTAAATCTTGTTTTCAAAGCTGATGCCCACCTGGAAACTGTTCTGATTTTAACAACAAGCCTCCAAAATATCACCAGTCTCTGAATTAATGGAATAGGAGGTGAAGCAACAATATGTACCGAAACAGTCTCTTCCCTCACAAAAAGTAACACCTTTAAAGAAACTGGGTTTCTTGGGAAGCAGTATAACCTTATTGTCATTTTTGACCTTGTCTTGGGGTGACTTTATGCTGTTGTATCCCCTATCACTGCTCTATGCCCAGATACGATCCTGAGCCTTTCTGTGTCTTTAAAACTGGGTGCAAGAGAGAGAGAAAAAAACTGAGCGAACTTTCCAAAACAGTTTGTGCTTCAAGGACACAGAGATTAGCGTGCTGCTGCAGCAGTGAGAGGGGAGGAAGCACCTTCTTGCTTTTCAGCTCCTTTTCTCTGGAGAGAGAGAGACGGAGAGTTGAACCTTGTTTTCTTGGAACTTTGTTTTTTTTTTTTTTCTTTCTTCTCTTCTGGACTGTTTCAACATCAGAACACATCAGGAGAGTTTTTCCCCGAGGCCTGGATGTGGGCCCACCTCGACCCAGCTCCCAAGAGGAAAGAGACCACACCTAGAGAAGGACTCTAAAATCTTCCCAGATTTCTCTCCAGAGAGAGAGGTTTTATTATTTAGCATTATTATCCTTTTCCTGTGTGTTTGTTAAATAGTTTTTTCCCTTCACTTTCCTCTGAGGAAAATCTTTTTTTTCCCAAACCTGGTGGGGGAGGAGGCGACGTTCCTTTTGGACATTTCCCTGAATTTGGCCCAAACCAGCACAACCTGAAAAATTAGTATTTTTCAGGGAATTTGGGTTGATTTGCACTGATGATTAAAGTGAAGCAATACTTTGATGGATTGCAAAGAGAGAATACCCGGATTCCTGAAAGTCACTACCTCCTCTGGTTCTTAAACTGCCCCTTCGCATTTTGAAGTTCTGCCCCAAAACTTCCTGCCTCAGATTTCTGTCTGGGACACAATACAAATACTTCTTCTGTAATTTTTAGGTTTGTTTTGCCAGTTCCATTTTGCTTTTGCAGAAGACAGTTGTCACGAGCAGCAATTTTAGAGAGGTCTATGATTATCCATCAAAGCCTTCTGACCTCCAGCCTGATATTCTTTAAAGCAGCATAAAGGATAAGAGAGATTTAATCTCAAAAGAAAAAGCTTTAGAAAAGCTCTCTATTACAGGACACAAGTCAAACGTATACAAGTGGATTAGCTTCTGAAAAGCTCCACCAGCATATTCCTTGGGTTTTGCCAGAAACAGCCACCAGAGCATATCTGCCCCTACCGGTCTTTCCTGATATTTCTGCAGGAATCTGAGGGAGAAGGAGGCTAAGGCTTTTATGCTTATCTCCTTTTCCCACCCAAGCTGAGGAATGATGGTTGTAGCTTTCATTCTTCCATTCTGCTAATGAACTGATAACAGGCAATTTCAAATAGCAAACCTATACAACTTTTCAGATACCGTTTTCCACCCTCTTCTCTTCCTTCTCTTTTCTTGACCACAGGAACAAAAACTGCTCAGAGTTCTCATTTACCCTATCACTTTGTCTTAGCTCCAGTATCAGGACAGAATAAATTTAATTGGGATTAAGTATTTATCTGGATTTTTTTTTCCCCTCTGACCCTTTTTAGTTGCCTAATGGCTGTCCTGCTTTCAGCTGGGATAGAGTTCATTTTTTCTTAGTAGCTGTGTTTTGGATTCAGAATGAGAATATGGACTTGGGGATTTTTGTCTTTGCTCCTAAAGAAATTTGGCAAACTTCAATTAATTTCACAGACACAGACACTCTATTAATCAGTAGTTTCCAATGTCAAACAACAGTAGTGTGTCAAACAGTCAGTTTTGTACTATTAACTTGTAAAAGCAGCATTTCAAAATGAAGACAGTGATTTTTTTCTCCTCTATCAGGAGCCAGTGCTGTCAGTGCTGCCATTTCTCATTTTTGTGTCTTTGGAAACGCTGCACTGATCAATGCATCCGTCATACAGGTACTGTGTAAGGAACACCAGACCTGACTGTACATCGATAAGCAGCCACACATGACTAAACACCCCTGACAGGAACAATCACCTGTTTAACAAACTTGACTGTCTACAGCAGCATACAGGATTTTTACAAAGATAGTTGATGCAGGGCATTCACAGTGAGCAGGACCAACTCTATACGCAGCAGACAGTTCTATTTGGTAAACTGCCCTGATTAACCATGTGGATAACACAGACCACATTTCATTTACCACCAAAGTGTTGGAATTTGGCAAATTGCTTTTAGTTCCTAGGTTCCTTCTAAACTCTTTTAGCATGCAGGAGTTTCTGGACTGCTGTCTCATCTGCCCCTGAGGATGCTAATGCAGGTGTGTTGGTCTCACAGCTCGCTCTCGGATTGTTCGTGTGATCAGCCAAAGAGCAGGTGCTTGAGCTCTTGTTTCTGTACTCTTTCTCCAGAGCTGCCTGGCACTGCAGGGATTCCACAAGGCTGGAACCTCCCTCTCATGCTCTCCTCACTCGCACTGAGATGCAGAGCACTGACAGCTTAGGCAGAGCATCAACTCACAGAGAAAGGATGTTAGTTTCAAACCAACACACTTAAATGCACAAGTTTTCATTGTAAAAATTCCATTCGGGAAAAAAAAAAAAAAAAAGAAGCCACAAAGATGCTCCTTCACAACTGCTTCTCATTTCCACCAATACTTATAGCAGCCAAAGTGAGGAAGAGGATGATAGCACAGTGAAGAAGGTTTCCACTACATATCTGCCCTTCCACTGTCATCCCAATGCACGCATTCTTGTTAGTCTTGTGTAACAGAAGCATGCCACTGTGCAAAGACCTCCACTGAAGGGGATTTAAACATCCTGCTTTTAATTGGAATTTCTCCATGCTAAGGAAATGAATGCATTTTCATGGCAACCTTCATCAATGTCAAGTTTCACACACTCAGAAATTATATTGTAAAATGCTGAAAATACCTGCCAAGCCTTCTGAGAAATTCTAGCCCTTAGCCAGTTGCATAAAAGACTGAACAAAACTACAATATTGCTTTGGACAAAAGAAAACTTTTCTGAAGAATATGTTCAACACCCACTCATATTTGCTGAACTCTGGCTTGCAGAGTGAAAAAAAAATCTTAACTGGTAGGAAAAAATGTGGTGATAAGCAAAAATAAATTATTCCCTATCTCTTTGCAAACTTTTACAGATCTCTTATTGAAAAATTTCTAGATATTACTCTAAATATATATATATTTTTCAAAGTAGCATTTCAATAAGTTAATGAAATATTCTGCTCTAATATGCATCTATAGCAGAACAAATAAATTTAATAGTGTTTTTAGTGCATCTGAGGATACAATTCATCCAGAATGCTTAGCACTCATTTGACCTACAGATGAAGAGAGTGGATTTGAAAAACAGCCAGGAAGAGAACACGAACCTCTAAGGCAGTGACATCTCCCCTCTGTGGTCTGGAGAACAAAAGCTGTGATCCTTGGGGACAGATGTTAAAAACACTATTACCTGTGATTCCTGAGCCTTGTCCTCTTAACCTGACTGATGTGTTCAATCAGTTCTGTCACAGCAGGAAAACTTTTTGGGATAGTCTTCTCTCGCAGGCCTCCAACTGCTCCTCCCAAGCAGAGCCAGAAGTGCTCTGAACTGCCACTGCCCTTTCCTCTCTCCAGCAGCTCCCTTCAGTTGCCCATGGCATTAAAATCAGGAGGGATTTTTATAGCGGTTTTTTTGGTTGGGTTTTTTTTTGGTCTTGTTTGTTTGTTTGTTTGTTTTTTAAACTTGTCTCATGGCTGCAGAACTTTTGGTACAAGCGAACCATGTTTTCAAGTACTTCCCCAACATCGTGAGAGCTGCCAGTGCATTTTACAAAAATCCGATATTTTCAAAGCATCTCCTGGGTCCAAGAGCTTAGGGTTTAGCTGCCACTAAAACTAAATGCAACTAATACAACCCTGGTGTCAGCAGCTGTAAGAAGTGGAGCCCACGTCTTGAGCACACTTTTGTCCCTCCCTCTGGGATGCCCCCAACAACAGCATCTGCACTGAGAACTGGGGAAACATGGGTATATCACTGATGCTGTCTTCACATGGATAGGAAGAAATACTTTGCCTGTGAATTTCAGGAAATATTTCTTTTCTTGGTCAGAAGAGGTTCTTACTTTCTCCACAAACTCCTCAGCATACAGAAATACCTCCTTCATCCTAAGGCTTCAGAGTAGCTGGGGATCATGGGGCAGCTGTTTAAAGATTATCACTAAGTTATTTCTCTCGGTAAATAAAAATCTATAGTTACAGTCTTGTTTCCTTGTTTCTTTTTTTAAAGCAGAATTTTCTTCATCCTGCAGGAAACAGGGCAAGGAACTATGCCACAATAATCAGGAGGAGAACACCACATCTATTCTAACTTACAAAGAGGAAAACCAAGAGAAATAACACTTGCAAGCATCAGCTGAATTGACTTATACACTGCTATAGTCTATACGGAACAGTTTTGAAACTGCATTCATTTTTCCACTTCTTCAGCTACCACTAAGCAATTAGCAGAACTCATTAACCAAGTGACATTTTACAAATTAATAATTTACTCCTGCAAACTAGAAATGCGTAGTAAGTAAATCTTAAGTTAAATAGGATCAGGAAACAGTCAGTGTTTAATCTGCATTCACGGTTTTAAAAACAGAAGTGTTGAAAAAATTATTATCTTCTGTTCCAGCCTAGCTTTTACTCTGTAAGAGTCACTTTTCGGGTGAAATTATTCAAGGGTAATTTTGAAGAGAGCAAACAGTAAGATTTTAAGGGACTGAAGAAAAGGCAATGTGCATATGAAGAGAGACTGAAGTTCCCTCAGTGGATTTCCATTACTGCAGACATCTTTATATTTTAGTGTATTCAGAAAGAATCTCTTGTCTCATTGGAGCAAGAGTGTATTAAGTGAAAAATATCCAGGAGTCTGTACTGTATTCATTGCAATTCAGAGACTTGACTTCTGATACACCTGGGCTGGGTGACACTTTTGGTGTAGACAGCTGTGCGTCACAGTAGATTCTGAATGAGAAGACAATCTTTAAAATGAAAAGTTCTGTCCCCTTCAATCTGACTGTGGCTGTGATTTCACCACACGGTTCCAGTCTTCTCCAGGCACTCTCACTTGCAGGGGGATGGCTTTTCAGTAAGGCAGCTGTACTTACACTTTACAGCTGAAGAATAATGAAGATGTTGATTCTGTGGTTTAGTCAGAGGAGGAAAAGTTTAACTTTAGATCAGTGAGAAAGCTTTCGTACATTACTAAGATTATTTACACTGTGTGGTTATTATTGTGACCTCAGGTTTAAATAATGAAAACCATTTTTTTTTCATTTTCATTATTCTATTTATACACTATCCTCCTTCCCAAGGCATAGGCATTTTCCAGTCACTCTAGCACTTTGACAGAATTTTTCTCCCAACTAATTATATTATCTTTTTATCTTAACAAACATGCTATACATGTATGTCTCTGTGTTACACAGGGAAAGAAATTTGCTAACAGCTCAAAATACAACCTATGCAGTGGGACCCACACTGGCCATGGGTATCAAGTATTATTTCTGCTGAACAGGAACTATGTCAGTAAATCCAAACATGAAATTCTTCTATTTTTATATTGGAACCTTATGCAGAACACAATTCGAGTGACTGCCAAAGAACAGTTGCTTTGAACCTCTCTATTCTGCTACTGGACTTGGCAAAATCCTGTCACAAACGTGGAATTGAAGTGCAGCTGAGTTTATGCTTCAAGAAACAGTAGAATTTCCTAATACTAAGAACTTGTCCAAAAAATCATGAAATTGTACTTAATAGCTTAAGTACCTTCCCTGTCCAGAGGGAAGAAATATAACTCCAGAAGGAGTCCAAAGTTATTTAGTAAACAAAACTAAGATTGAAGTTTTCTGGGGGAAAAGCTGCTATTTTAAAGCACAGGTCACTAGAGCATTTGTATCTGAACAAAAACTAGTTACAGTCAAAACTGGAAGTGAACAGGTGCTCATTTCCTTTGTTAGCTTCAAGACTTGGATCCTGAGAGTCAGTAATAATTATCAAAGACCTATGACACAAAGGATAATAAGGAATACCATTTGGCCTTCTGTGTATGGACTCAGTGGGAGAAAACAGATCTCCAAGCCTTCTATTGATAAGTCTCTAAATACAGAACTGACCTCTCCCTACATTATTTCCCTCCCCTGCTATTTTTACCCGAATCTTTGATGATACCAAAAGGATATTAAGAGTTGCTGAATCTTTCCTCTGTCAAGTATCAGGTTCTTGATAGAGATAAGAGTAAGTTCATTTTCCCTCCCTATAATGGTCCGTATCTTTAAAGTCACTGTAGTGGGTACATCTTAGTTATTGCAATTTATCCATAACCTTCCCAGTGCATGTCTATGGTGCCTTTCTGGGCATCACATTCAGTGATTCTGAATTTACTTTTGATTTTTTACATACTCCCTATCTCATTTATCACCGTAAGAGAATGGGATGAAAAAGTTAAATTATTTTGAGTGGAGTTTTCGGAAGTCTCTGGGAACTCTAACAAGAGAAATTTGCTTTTATTTAGGAAAAATTTCTTGTTATTAAAATGCGGTGGAGAAACTGGTTCAATGTCCTTTTTCTACTTAGAAAGTTAACGTTTTATTATTTTGAAATCAAAAAAGATAATTTTACTTTTCTTTCCCCTCATCTTTCATTCTAAATATTTCACTGACCCTATGTGTCTAGTCCTACTTGTTTCACTGTACAGACAGTCTTTCCAGGACAAGCGAATGATTTCAGAAACCTGGCAGCTTTTCAACTTCAGGAAACTGTTTTTAAATTAAGGGGACTTCAGTGGATTTTGTATTAATTGGTATCAAGCCAGGCTCTGTGACAAAAACCAAATATCTTCAAACTTCCAAACCTGGAGCTGTAACCAACTCCTGCAGAGAACAGAGGTTTTCACGCATGCTGAGTATCAGGAGAATGTTACCTGTCTTAAACCATGGTATGGATGGACTTCTTATGTAATTTGCCAGACACTTTTCTAGTAAGACAGCTATAATTAATTAAAATTACACCAACCACAAGAGTAAGTAAATGGCCATTTTGTTTACAAGTTAAGCAATTAATACTGCTTTTGCTACAAACTTTTAGGTATTTATTGCTAGTTAAGTCATTATTCCATTACTCAATATTTAGAGAGGATTTTAATAATGTAGTTTCAGATAGAGAAAAAAATTAAGTTTCCATCATAAGTAATTTAAGTATTTAATATAAAGTTATGATAGTTTTTCCTGTTTTGAGGTATAGAAGAGTTCAGGTTACAAGATGAGGCAACAAGCTCAGAAAAGCTCCACAGGTTTATCAGCATAACCATTACTGCAAAAAATTTTTAAAATAAAGTACCGTCCTAGTTTCAGCCAGGACAAGTACGCAATACTAAAAATAGAATAATTTCTACTATTTTTGAGGAAGTAGATGGGGATTGCTACTTGAGACAAGTAAAAGCACAAGAACTTGCTGTGTTTTCAGTCACCTCCTACAGCATTCACAGACAATGACTGACTCTGTAAAACCTTATCACTCCAGATTTGCATTGCACAAATTAGTAATCTGTCAATGCAGCATTTCAGCAATTTTTGGCAAACCAGCCTACAACCACCTGAATTCACCTAGCAAAGGATAGGGCAATGCATGCCATGAAGTATGGAAGAGATGGCAGAATTTACCTCATCTCAGGAACAGGTTTGTTGGTGACTCAGTTCAAATTAAAAGCCTAATTTTATGTCTAGTAATATATGGAATTATTTCTGTATTTTAAGTAATACAAGATTAAATTGTTCCCAAATTCTCCAGATCTAAACAGGGCGTTTTATTTTTCACCAAAACCTCCAGCTTGGCAAGTTTCATGGTTTTATGTTACAAAGGTAGCAACAAAGGAAAATTCAGTAGATTCCTAATACAACAAAGATCCCCTGGATCTCATTGTCTTTGAGAGCTTTTTCTCACTATCTCAAAGTAAGATGTGATATTACGATCTACTGTGAGCCACAACATTGCTGCGACAGAAGCATAAGCATGCCTTTGCGGATATACTTACTTACTCAATAGAAAGACAAGATTAATTTCCTTTCAACAGAACTGTTTTCCATCATGGCTGGGAGTTCACAGAGTTTCCCATGTGAGAAACCACTAAGGACGCAGGCTTAGCTCTACTTCCATGCTAGTTCCTCTCCTAAGCAATCATATGGTAAAATTCTGGTTTTTAGAGCTCCCAAAGACACAATTAGAATTTCTCATGACACACAGGGAGAGACAAAGAGCTTGTCTCCAGCAAACCACTGTTACTGAAGTTCCAAGAAAGGAAAAGCTCCACTGTTAGATTTGAAATCCACAAAACCAGGTTGCCAAGGACCCTCCTCCAAACTCCCTCAGCTCTTGCTGGGTCTCAGATTGATGAATCACAGACTGCTCAGAGACGTGCAGGTGAGCGTCAGAGCTCACGCGTTTGGGTCTGGAGTGCTGAGAAGCTCCAGGAGCTGCTTTGCCCTGCAGCATCTCATCTCACTGCTCTGTCATTCAGAGATTCTCAAATCTTTACCTGCTTTTTACCTGCCAGCCACTGCTTAATGGCGAGATCTCACTGTGAATTGCCATTTGTACCATCCCCAGCCTCCATAAGACAAGCCTAGTTTCCTCTACAGGGTCTCTCTTCTTTTCATCCACAGTTTCTAAACATGACGTTCTTGATAACCTGCTTTGGACAGGCTGTCTTAAAATAGACACCAGCTGTGACTGAGAACACTGCGGCCTACAGCGCATAGCTGAATGGCATCAATAATGCCTTCTCTTTCCCTAAATGGGTGTGAGACAGAAAAAGCAATGATTACACAGTTTAAGGCTACAATGCTGAGAATCTTTTAGATTGTTCTTTCGAGCTATACAAGGCCAGAAAAGAACTCGAGCCCTGAAGCAATATATTCATTATTAGAGAATATTTCAGTATTCTATTGATTTATCAACATGATCCACAGTCCTATTAAGTTTCATCGTGAAAGGTCATGTAGTGTGAATAGGTTCCAAGACTTTCAAGAAGTCTTAAGTCCTGGAGACAGTCACACAGTAGTACCAAATATAAGTAAAACTGTAAAAAGAGTAAAATGCATCAGAAGGTAGATGCACTGTTTCATACACCAGTGGTGCCCTATGATAGCAGCAGCACTTGTGGATTGCTACAGCTGTATACAAAGGGAAGCAAAAAGGCCACCAGTCCATACAGTGAATATGGTGTATGCTTTATTCTATTTACAGTACATTTGTTATAAATATAATACATTTCTTGAAAATCTTGAGTAGACTTCTTTAAACAGATCAGTTGTTATAGTTACATAATAAAGTAAGTGACAATTTAAATGACAATCTCATGGTTGTGAAATAGTGCATTCTGTTTTGAGATGAATGAGAAAATACTCAAACCGGTTTAAGAAATTATTTTTTTAAACACCCTAGGTGGACTTTTATGTAAACCTTGAAAAGTCACCAGTTTCCATAAATATGAGAACAAAATTTTAAACCAAAGAACCGAGAATCAGAAATTGATTTGAGAGACCTTATTGAACTCCACAGTAAGGTTGGGATTTACCATGACTAATGGCTTCAGACAGGAAAAAGCCAATGAGGTTTTCTTCCTGAACCATATCCTAATACAGCCACAAATATTAAACACACCATGCTGGAAGTTGTAACAGCAGTCAAGCTGCATTTTTGACAGGGCATTGGACATACAAGTATGTTCAGATCTGGAGTTAGAGTGTTTTATGTTATGAGTATCTTAATTACCAGAGAAGAAATACATTATAAAAGGATAAACGTATTTTCAGTCCAACGTGCATTGCATCGAGAAACAAACTGACAAGTCATCTGAATATTTTGCTATTTTCTTTTCTACACGATCTTTAGTAACAAGTTAGATGTTTGAGGTGCTATTTCAAAAAAACTGCAGCAAAATGTCAACCAGCAACGTAAGAAAAGAATCCCATTTATTTTGTCTTTTAGTGCCTTTTTTTTTTTCAGGAAGTGGTCAGATATTATTGATAATAATCAGTGCAGGCATGGAGTTCTGCTGACTTGTTTCAAACAAAGTAACTTGGTCCACGAGCTTGGCAAATACTCTGGGGGTTCCAAGGTTATAGACACCTGTATGAACGAAGCAAGCCTTGAGCTGCAAGCTATAGACCTCCTGGCCTTTAAGTTGAAGCTTGTACTGTGTTTGCCCAAGCCATGTAAAAGATCCATGTATTTCTAGTGCTTCAGAGCTAAAAAAAAGAAAAAAATGTTAATTCTCTGCACTTGAAGCATATATTACCAATTTACAGGACTCCCTCCAACTTTAAGTTCTCTCAAGATTTCAGAATGCACTGCGTGTCCCTCACCACACCCTTAAAAAAATTTATACTTTCTAAAAACTTCTTTTCAGAAGTCAGGAGTTGGGAACTTAGGTTACTATTCTGGCTCTCTTTGGATGAGTGCCCACTGCAATTTGTCTTTGATGTCTTGGAAGCTGCTGAGTCTTTTTGACTGCTTGCCTACAATCACTACCTTTAAATCACTGCCTTCCCCAAATGCATAACACTGTCTTTGTTCCACACATCCTCCTTATCTTTAAGAGATTTAGGTTTATCTAGCAAGACAAAGCTAGATTTTGCAAGGATTTACAGTTGCCATCATAGCTACAGACAGAACTCCACTTAACATTTTATCAAATGCAATGTAAATGCAGCTTCAAAAAAATAAAGTATCATGTGTGTCTGTCTTCTTTCCTACTACATCCATATCCACGCACACCTGTTCCCACAAACATATGCAGACTCAGAGTATGTAAGATACCCTTGGGTAAATTTAGGGATGCTTATGTCCATCCATCAGCTCAATTTAACTCTGGGTCTTACCAAATAGTTTTTAATGTTCTCTGACTCACTTAAAACTCCTTAGAGTGGCTCTCCCTTAGCTCAGATGAATCATTACAAACCCTTAAAGCATTTCTTTGGTTCCTAATGTACTGTACACTATACACAGGACATTAATTAGACATATATGTATAATGTACAATGAAGAATTCAGCGTATTCTCAGCTTTCTACACAACTGGCACATAACACTAACACTAGATGTAGTAACAAGATCCAAACTGTCACAGTTTAAGGAATTCCTATTTAGGGCATTCTTAGGCCTATCCCATGAGCTAGAGTTAAATCAGACTGCATGTCACACAGGAATAGACAACATGGACATACACTGCTTTAGAGACATTGCACTAACACATTACGAGAGGGTGTGTGGGGGTTTTCCTTATTTTTAAGTAGTTTCAAGGTACATGAGTACACTATCCTTCCAAAGACATGTCTCATAATGTAACAAAACATGACCATCTTCTGAAAAAACAACAGATCAGTAAATGGCTTCCTAATTCTACCTGAAAAGTAAACCACACTTAAATTTTCTGTCTTCTATTTCTGAACCTGTTAGTAGGCTCTGGGCTTTTAATGTCTTACTTGCCTCCATGGACTGTTGGCAAGAAGCCAATGTTCCCCCATGACTAAGCCCCCCATCAATGTCTTCACAATCTTTCTCTCCTCCCTGGTGGCAAACAGACCAGGTAGTTTCATATCTAAGAGGGCAGAAGGGAGGAAGGGGAGCTGTCACCTGCATTACCCATGAGTTAAAGTTGCCTTGTTTTAACAGAAGTGGCAGAATTACAATGGTATAGATATCATGGTACTGAATTCTCTATCCCACAAAAAATCTTCAGTAAAATTTTTAGAAGCAGTTCATAAACTCTTCCTCAATGCTATATTTCACACATACTACTACAGTTCTAAGCAAAAAGGCAGTCATAAGAATCAGCTGCTAAACCTAGAGGAAGTCTTAAAAATATCTAAGGTTCTACAAAACTGCAGGAGGAAGTTGTCTACAAATCACTCAGTTTTAAAAATTAAAACCCAACAACTTATGTTTAAAGGTTGATGAAGCTCCTATTTCACTAGTTGAAAAGCATTTCCCTTTTTCTAGAAAGATCTGCAGAGTTTTAACTATTCAAGAGTCACAATTAAGGGCCCTGTCTTAGCAAAGTTGAGACTGAAGACCCACAGTTAACTGTATGAGCCCTTTATCAACTTTCATTCTTTCAAAGACGCCACTGGTGAAAAAATTCTATTCTAGATATTCAATATAGTTAAAATATTACAAGACTCCCCAAGCTAGGAAGGGTTCTTAAAAAATATTGCTTGATTAACATTTGCACGCTACCTTGTTGGTTTATGCCGCAAATCAATCATCACATCTACAACAGCCTGGGAACAATTGGAAAGTAGGAGAGTGACGGGTACCAGACAGAGGCTGCAAAGAGAAACAGTTCTATATTAAAGGAAAAAAATCTTTATTTTGGATAGTCTTAATTATACTCTTAAATAGTTGAAATTAATTCCAGTAAGATGGAATTTTTATGTAATTGTCAATTATGCCAGAGTCAAGACAGCATAGGCAGCAATATAATCACTTACACTGACTAGAGCTACTTATAATAAAAGCTGTCAATTAAGGCAAACAGCATCGGCTCATTTGGGCCAAATGAAGTTACCATCTCCCTTCATGCAGCTGAGAAAGGACAGCGAAAGCATAAATACCACCTCAGTTTACAGGAAATCTGCTTGTGTGACAAGAGACATTTCAGAATGGGAGAGCATGCTTCAGTATGCTATTTTCTGAATTTCTGGTTGGCACATTTTGGCGGGATACTCTTCTTTTGCACTGCCTCCTGTAGAGGAGTTGCTGGCATTGGGCCTTAAGTTATAGCCTGAACAGTGCCCAAACAGAACAGACAGCATAGGCACATCTGGATTTAATATAGGCCTTTATCCTCAATAAAACTAATACAGTTAACTGATATTTTTTATTCACAACTACTGTTATTGTTTCTATAAATAATGCTGCAGCAAGAAAGACCCCAAGATACTGACAGGCACGAAGACAAACTACTGCAGCTGAAACAGCTGTGTGTATTCAGTAAGTGATTTGTATCACTGGAATTCCTTGCCATTGTTTAACAGTTTAAATATCCTAAACTTGAATCGTAAGAAAAGGACAATTAGCAACTATAACCAAAAAGAGGTGAATGAATGTCTTACAAGGATAATGCACGCTTTATCACTGTCATTAAAATATAGCACCTTATAAAACATTTAAAGTTAGATTTTTAGAAACAAATCCCTTTCTTTTGACAACTTACATTAACTGTTATAAAAAACTAACACAGTAGAGTTTTCAGATAAAACAACTCAAGCCTAAAGAGGTACCTTCATGTTTCAAGTACAACTAGTTTAATGCCCGGAACTTAAGCCAGGGGACTTTGTCCATATCATTCCAATTTTGAAAGACTCGTGGATTTTACAGGCTCCAACTAATTCACTCTAGCAGCAGGCTTTTTAACAGAGGTTAATTCTGGTATTCTTCCAGGAGACATCCCCAGTGATCTGAACTGTTACCACCTTTCCTTCTGTAAGTCAGAACCATGTGCAGCTAATCTTGGCAAGTGAGATGCTGCAGACATAAAAGTTCCTTTGACCTAAAAGTACATCTTTCTTTCTGTCTGGCTTCTCAAAGAAATCACAGTGTTTACTCTAACAACATAAATAAACACAAAGGGAGCAGACTATTTTTCTTTCAGTAAGTTTGATAACATTACCTATTAACATTAAAACTGTGAGCTATGGTATTACAGCCCATTTTTTTTACATGAAACTTTCGTTTTACCTGTAAAATTCTGAAGCAGTGAGTATAAAAATTGAACAAGATTTCACACTTGCATACCAGACTTTTATATCATAAACTGCATAGCATCTCTCAAAATGATGTATGTCCAATTAATAATATTTCTAAAGTTTCTAAAGGTAATGTTCCACTAACCTTTTTTGATGAAAAGAATGATTGAAAGACTCTGGATAATGAAGACTTGTCTTAATAAGATTAGAAAGCTGCTCTGGTGTTGGTCTTGCAGGTACTGGTGTGTTTTCTGGTCGAAAAAACTTTAAGAGAACTGTTTCTGGTAGTTCCTGAAACAAATTCAGAATAACATTCAAAATAGTAACATAAGGTACAAGAAAATCCAGTCACAGAAGTTACAGTTTTCCATTATGAACTATAGCTCAAAAGGGGAACAAGTCTGCAGCACCATGAAGCTCTCATTTTTTCCCCAACATGGTTTGTATTTAAGCATGCTGGATGAGGAACTGATATGATTTATCTGTTACCTTCTTTTGAGACATTCACAGTTGCTTGTGAAAACACTATCTGTGCAAGCTTCACAAAAGCATGCTATTGTTGCAGTGGTTTGCTAGTGCTTGGGTTTGGCTTCTAGGGAAAAGGGACAGCATTTACACTGTTCCCTGTTCAGCAGCTGTACCTAACAACAAAAAAATTCATCACCTGCCCTAGGAAGCTCAAAACAGGAAAGCCAGTGCACAAGTTTCCCAGAACAGATCCAAAGTAAAGCAAACAGGAATTTACAGGAACATGTTAACACTGACAGAAGGATTTAATAACAGAGTATCTTTCAAATTGCATAACAAGTACTTGCAGATATGAAAGTTACCTTTGTCCCCAGCTGAAAGCCCAAGACAAGCTCTGACACACTACTTGGGATTCCCCCTAACCCTTTGGATGGAATGAGTCTCTGAAGCAGAAGAAATTAAGTGATACAGAAAGCTGCAACCAGCCTGCATTTGGTGCAGCATTTCTGTCCAACATCATCTAATCTGGTTTGTGAGCAGGATTCATTCAGAAAGGGGCTATTCTTTAGTATTTCCTTATGAACCTATTCTGCAGAAAATCCATATTTAAAAGAAAAAAAGAATTTGCAGCAGTAAATGTGACTGTCTACTAAAAACACATGAAATGAGATTTTTAAAAAGCCACCAGTAAGTTGGTACAGTGTAATAAAGTTAATACTTTTCATTAAAAGGTGATAGATTGTACCTTCTAAGTTGAAAAGAAACATTACAGGCAATGAAACCTGACTTAAACATCAAATGCACTGGGCGTTTGGAAATGTGTATGAACACCTTAGTCACTGCGCTGATAATACCAGGAAGACACCAAATGTTTTAACAGGTTTGCAAGTCTTTCCTTCAAAAGGAGAGTAGTTTTCTCAAAAAATAATTTGAGAAGAAAGAAGGTATTCCACAGTAACAATAAACTATATTGTAAGTTTTGAATGAATTTGGTGTTTCTATCCTACCCTATCTAACAATGCAAACTGACAGCATGAAACACAGAAGAGATTATTACAGGTTTTCATTTAAATTCTTCTCTCCCCTTAAATAATAGTCCAACCACTTTTCAAGGCTGCATTCAACCACACAGCAATATCCTACAGACTGTAGTTTGCCCTAGAGTCAATTACCTGTTCCAAGTCCTCCCAATCAGAATTCACGAGTATTTTTTTAAAACCCTACAAAAGACAAATACGAATATTTACCTCTACAAGCAGACAAGAACATCATGAAATGCAGCAGGAACATTTACTGGCGAAAGTGCAGAGTGCTGTTAATATTTCAAACCTTTAGTTCTAATATTACACCTCTGTTGAAGGACTGGAAAGCAGCAAAATTAATCATTTACCAGCAGAGCTAAATCTTAATTCCAGCCAGCCTCTGGGTGTCAGAGTCAGAAAGATGTCTGTCTCTCCAAGTTCAGCTGCTCAAACTCTAGGCTTTTTGTGACTGCGTACCTAGAACAAAGGCTAAGATATGACATTTAGCCCATGATTCTCTTACCTAACGAATGGTTCAGGAAAGAATTAAGCACTTCAAAATGGTAACCAAGATGTGTATACAGATCAGAAAGCTACCTAGAGACAGCTAATAAATGTTTAGTTTAAGGATGCATTACACTCCTGCCCTACTCTGGAGCTTGTGAAATTGGATCAAGCCTTAAAAAAAACCAAACCAAAAGCCCCTACCTACTTGGCACCTGTACTCTCCCTTCAAGAATATACACCAAGCAGTAATTCATACTTAGAAACAAAGCAAAAGAAAAATCAAGAACTAAACAGGTGATATTTTGTTGCTGAACTCCTAAATTATCAGCCCAAGTGGAGTATTGCCTTTTAAAAGAAAAAAAAAAAAAAGAAATTCTGACACCTAAAATCTGCTTGCTGACCCAGTGTGGTTCTTTGCAAAGCCTTCAAAAGTGTCACAAGCTCCAGTAGCCAGCATAAACTGCATACAAGAAAGCCACATCAATGGTTAGGATTGGTCCTTTAAAAAAACAGTTATGGTGTAATTTGAGTGCCTCATCCATACAAACTGGTAGAGGTAGAGAGGCTTGACTGGAAGAGACCTCATAAAGGATTGGAAGAGGGGGCTGTGTTTCTGTTATTGTTTTACATTCCATAGCTGCATTTTAAAGCTTTTTGGGTTTTGACTAAAAATACACAACAGGCAGTAGCACTAGAATGACAGTGCTCCCTCAGTTACGTTCCAACAGCTACAAACTGTACAACTGGTGCTTGGAAAGTTGTTTTCCATTTTTAGAAAGCTTCTTATTGCCCAAAGCCATTTACAAAAGCCAGCTGCAAACAAATACACTCAAACCTAGACACAAGAGTGCTGTTTCAAGTAGAATAATCTCAACATCTTCACTTATTTGTGTTACAAAAAGTCCCAACTTTTAGAGTTTGATATTTTGCTATTTTGAAATAGCTATAGATCATCCCTATATACACTTCTGAAATGGTGTTTTACTCATTTACACAGGTTTCAAATCTCTCCTGCAATTATACTTAGCTAAAAGTTGAAAAGACAACATTTAAACCATTCAAAGCATCTTTTAACAGATGCAATAGACACTATTACCCATCTACCCATAACACATTCCTTAATATCTCAGAATGTCTTTTCAAATTGAAAAATTCTTCCTTTCCATCAGATGGACAGAAGTGATGGTATCTTCATATACAGTCACTTTAAAAGATTTTTATACCTAATATTACACAACTTAAAGTTTTCAGTTTCATAAACAATATTCTTAAAGACTGGGTCAATGTGCTCTTAAGCACACCAGGAAAGGGTAAGCACCACAATTTGATTTCCAAGTTGTATGGAAAATCAGCATATTTGCCCCATAAACCACAAGCCACACATAGCCAAAAGGATTATTGACATGCTCAGTTAAATAGGAGGGTCCAATATGCACAGCACAGAAGAAAACCTGAACAGCAAACTCCTGAATGAAGCTAAGAGTAAGTAAAAGCAGAATATATGAAAGCAGTAGAATAAGAGTGAGACATCTAAGTGATGTGCTTTTTCTCCCTTTCCCATTTTAGACCTGAGAACTTCCATTTTAAAACCTCAGTATTAAGTTGCTTACTTCAACATGTGACTCATCTATATTCATTCTAGCTCTCAACTACAGAAATGACAACTCCAGGAACAGTACTTTACTGACACCAAGAATAATACATTTGAAAACAGATACCATCAGCTCTGCAGTCCATAATGGGTAAAGCAGCAGATCAAACGTTGCAGCTACTTGGAATATTTCATTCATGACAATAATATAAGACAGTCCTCCCAAACCGTACTGTTCTGCTGTACCTCCCAAACAGTACTGTATCTGCTACATTAATTGATACAACAGAGTGCAAAATGTGTATTTCACTTCTTAATGTTGATTTACCCTTAAGAACTTTACTTTTTTCCCACTGAGGTGGTTTAAGGAAAGTCTTAAATCCATTCCAACAACCTCTGTTTTATTCAAGCATCTCCTCCCATGTATTCTGTAAAAAAAATCCTGAACTAGCAAAAAAAGTCACTTCCAGTAATAGTTAGGAAAAATAGTTATTTAAACTCTACCCTCTCCTACATTTCAAGAATTCCTGCTTCCAACCAAACTGGTGCTGACTCACTAAGCTGAATGTATTTTAAGAAGCAGTGTTACCAAAAATTATCCTCTCTGAAGTGAAATACTGCCAGAAAACCTGCATCCATCCTATTCGCATTTTATGGATTTTACTTTAGGCTAGTGCTGGTCTAATTCACAAGACAAAGTGTGCAGCCCAGAAGAACATCAAGTGCAGTCCTGAAGCACACCTGGAAAGGATGGATGCTACTCCCAACATGCTGACATCCAAATGACAAACCTCTAGGCTGCTTCTCACCTTCCATTGGTGTGAAGTCTTGACAAACTGGAAGTGTGGCAAATGCCCTAGTACCACACTATTACTTCCATCCCACCATATTACACTGCACTTTCCCTTTGGAATCTTTTGGATTGAATTCACCATATTAGAAAAACAGTGGAGAGAGCAATATAAAATAATATTAATCAACAGCCCTGACTGTGACTGGATGTTTAATGCATTTCAAGTTTTTGTCCTTTCACTAATTCAAGGTAGAGAGGTCAAGAAGAGACAGAACAGCTGTATTTCAGATGCAATCTTAAGTTGACCTTCAGTTAAAACTACCTGGTTCCAGAAAGCACGTTTCAGAAGAGAAACAGAACCTATAGCACTATCATTGTCCACAAAAACACCCATGATTTACAAATACTCAGCTGATTTTAGAAGTTAGGTTTTTATTACTTGGCCTGAAATGGATCTATTCAAAGTGACTCACTTTACTTACACCTCATGCGATTTTTTCTTCCTGTATTGTTGCCTGTGACTATTAACATAACTATTAACATGTGGCACCTTCTGATTCAAGGCAACAAACGATATTTAGCATTTTTTCCCCTACTTTTAGCCAAAGGACATTTTTTCAAAAATACAAATGAGAGGAAGGATAAGATGATAAAGGTTTTTCGTAATATCCAGAGAGATTTCTATATGAAACAAATAAACGCTTTAACCAAGCCAACATTTTTAAGTGTTCCTTCAGCATACTACATGTTACAGCTCCAAACGTCTAGAACATAAAGGTCTAAGAAGTTCATCACATCTCCTGATAGGCCTACTGTGTCCAGGCTATGCTCAAAAGTAGTGCTATTTTGTTATACAAAAACCTCTAGAGTAAACAAGAATAAAAAACATTTGTATTCAGTGACAGAAAACCAGCTTTAAAGTCACAGTTATTGTAGTGGTTGGAATGAAAAAAGGTTAGTATTCCTATTTCTGTTTTGAACAAACATGGGAAGAAAAGGGAGCACATGCATTTGAGCATCAAAGAACTTGTATAGAACTACTCATATTTTTAATATGTGGGTACATATCGGAATTTTACCCAGAAAAACATTCTAGCCTTTCCCCAAGCCCCACTGTAACCAGAAGTTTTATCTTGATTTTATCAAATACTACAGCAAGTTATGCTACTGCAATACAGGAATAATTGCCCCCTGCTGTCTGTTCACCTCCCTGTTGTGCATTAAATGTCCCACAAGGAACCAAGCGGAAGTAACCACCCATTACTGTGACTCTGTCAGCAGTCTAACATCTTACACACATAACTAGGATGACTTTTTGTCAGTTCACTCAACTACCAATCTACCAGCAACTGATGGAACAATTTAAACATAACAGTGCCAAAGAATATCAATCTCCTGTTCTTCACTACAATGCTTAACTGAAGCTTTGTTTCCCTGAACAGTAGTAGAAGCTTCTGTAAATCCAAACTACATCTTTAGAAGCTGGCAAAGAGTTAATCTGAGACACACCGTAACCGACAACACAGCAGAAGCCAACCAGTACAGAGAATTTAACCAAAATATAAAGTAAGCAATCTCAATTTGTTCAACAGAGTTATTTGATTAATTTGGCTACGATTTGAGTCATTTCTCAGAAGACTAAAAGAAATAAAGGGGAGGGCAGAGAGAAATTTTGTTCATGTTTCCTCCAGGTCTATTGTGAGACTGTTCTTGGGTTGGGGATAGCTGTGTCCGCCAGACACAAAAATTCCTTTGCTGGATACAACAGCAAGAAGCAAAAGAAGTCAAGAAGAAAGTCACTGTGGAGGAGCAACAAATAAAACTCAGCAATAAACACAGAGTGGACTCTTGCATCCTAGGTGACACCCTGTTCAGAATCTGCAATTAATTTTTTTTCCCCAGATCAGAGCAGCCCTCTATCATTTATGAACTGGTAACCCACATATGTTGGTAAAAAGCATGCATCTCCATCTCCCTCTGCTGTCGAGTCCTCAGAAAACAACCAACTTCAATACTGTCAGCACAAGGCAAATCAGGAACAGTCTACAGTAGAGTTTCCAACCCTGTTCATGACTTAAGAGAATAAATACAGACTTACAAGGTAACACTATATGCTGAAAATATTAAATCAGAAGTAAAGTTTGAGTTTGCGACTTTCTACCACCACTCCTCCCCAGCTTTTCACTGCTTGTGTTACTTGAACGCAAAAGCAAGATAATTCAAAGAAAATATGCAATTTTTAAGAGATTAAATATATTATTTTCTCTATCTAGCTTAATTTAATTCTATTTTGGGGATTCTTTTAATTCTGAAATGTGGACTAAATATAAAGTAAACTGCTGCAAAGTCTCAAACCTATTAATTTATCATACCTCACCTCCTACCTCAGAGCAGTTTATCTGCTCTCCTCACAGTATTAAGACCCAAATTAAAAAAAGGTAGTACATGAGCATATGAAATTTCTCAATTCTTAGCAGTCCTGAGCTTACAGGTTCTTAAAATTCATGTGGTTATCATGAGGACACAGAATTTACATGTTTGTTTAAAAAAAACCCAACCACCAATTACTTTTCTACCAGATTTCGACTGCATGACAGTGCAGATACTTTTTTGCTTCCAACTAAGGTACAGAATGCTTCAAAGGAAGTGTGTTCCTCATGCTGAAGAAAGGGAATACAATAATCAGTGTAGAATCTATATGAAGACAGTTGCAACAAAACCTGATGAGAAACAGATTTTAAGACAGAGAACGCTAATATAGTAGCATATATTCCTCAAGAAAAATTGAGGGTACATATGGATCCTCCTTGTTGCTGGTGGAAGGAATTATTTCTTTAGTTTGAAATTGCATGTGATGCAGATAAATAGAGTTCCAGTCAACAAGAAATGCAAATTTCTACCCGTACAATAGTCAGTCATTTGTTTACTTTAGGATGCAGATGTAATTCATTTCTATTTTCTCTTCCTATCCATTTGTGAGAAACAGAACTCAATGAAATCAGATGTAAAAGTTCACAGTATTTTCTCTCCTAACCTTACATGTCTACAGTGCGATCTACTGTTCTACATACACATTAAGACAGGAAAAGTAATACCTCAGGGGGCAGTTGTCATTAGACTAATACAGCCTCTTGTACTGCTCAGCATAGCTAGAGCCCATGTGTGCAAATTCCCATTTATTTCATAGCACAAAGAACTAAATGGAAAAAATTATCTTAGCAATGTACAAACACTTAAAGGCTTATGAACCAAAGCCAAAGTGCACAGGTTCAGAGTAATTCACTACTTGCATTATATTGTGGTATTTATAGGAAGACATTTGTCCTGTATTGTTTTCTTGACAAAATTAATACATAGTACTGTTTGCTGCAACTTAAGGAGCTCACTAAAAGCTATATATTATGTTTGCAATATTGGCAAAAACACAAGAAGAATGGCACCAAAACAGGAAGAAACAGCAATGTGCTGCTCAGCAGAAGACTAAACAAGCACAAGATTTCTCTTATTCTGCACATTAGTCTTCTTCATCCACATAAACTGAATTTAGTACAGATGTTTTTACAGAATCTTAGCTGTAACTTCCATAGTTGTTACTAATTCATGTACCAGAAGACAGCCACCAGTTTCTTACAGATGCTGTTTCCTTTCATCAAGCAAAACACCTACAAACTTCACCATTTTACTATTAACTTTGTTAGGAAATAATCATTACCTTTAATACCATTAACAAGTTTCTAGTTCTAACTGAAATACCACAGAACAGTTTACCGCAACAATTGCTCATCAATATACTTACTTGCATATTGCTTTTATCATGTTTCAACTGAGCCTGGCTAGTTCAGTACAGAAGACTAAGCAAACCTGGAGTCAGTCAGCCTGAATTATTTAGTAATAACACGTATCTGATGTTAAGATTATACAAAAGCTTCCACTTATACACTAGAGAATTCATTAAGTCCACTTAGAGAAAGAAGCAATTGTAAAGGAAAACTTCACAGTACAGTACCTGCTTCTGAGGAAATGAAAAGGCCTCCTTCCCAACTGTGTTAAGGGCAACATGATGCTGGCCCTCCAAAATAAGCTGCTTGTTGTCTTCCACAACATACGCCTACAGAACATAATACAAAGACAATTGCAGACCAGAAACTATCATAAGATTCATAACACAGAATTGCTGACTGCCCTCTAACTGAAGCGGAACATGCTGTACTGATCAAAACTCAGAGGCTAGCACGACATATTTATGCCAATTTCCACTTCTTAATATCTGCATCCTGGTAAATGAGACCCTTTTCTTCAAAGCAGATTGGGTCACTCTTACAGTTCTCTAAGAGCAAGCATTAACAAACCTCCTAGTTTAAGACTTCATAATTTTCTCTTTTAAAAGAGAACTTACAAGAACTGGGTGCATCCAGAGTAACGTAAAACCATTTAAGGACACTTATTATAGTAATAGATCCTAAGACTATCTTTGCTTCTTGCATCATTATAGTCCATTTGATTATCAGAAAAAAAAAATTACCCATAAATTTCACATGCATATGCCTGAAAGTTCAGGATGCCACATTAAATTATCTTCTAGCTGTGATGTTTCATGTCCAAATTACCACAAAGGCCACAACCATACATACCTTCCACAGTACCACAATGTTCAAATCGACTTCACTGCATCTTTGTATCAACCTGACTGTTTCATCAAACGATTGTTTCACTGCCCTTTGAGATGCATGAGTATGAGATTGCACATGTGTTCTTTTGAATTCAGAGGATAAGCTTTGGAAAAAGAAGTCTGCACAAGGACTGGCTGAACTTATTATCTACAAGAGAAAAAAAGGAACAAAGTGTTCAGAACAGGATGGGAGCTGACACAAGTTGCTCTAACAGAGCTCATCATTGTAGCATTTCAATTCCATTACCCTGCTTTGCTTCCCTTTGTAAAGCTACAGGATGCCAGACACCTCGGTTTCCATGCTTGACCTGTTAGAGATCAGCCCTATCTAAAGGGCTGTCAGAGGTAATACAGGGAAAACAAGAGCTGTAACTTGCTAGTTTAAAACTACAAATACAGATGTGGAAATAGAAGCTTTGATTATTATCACAAAGCAGCCTACTGTGATATATCAAGTCTATGAGAGAGAGCTAAAGCATGCAACTACGTCATACAAAAGTCATTTTTGGTTACTAATATTTTTCTCAGCTTAGCTAGAATTATTTATCTAAGTTAGGAGCATACACTTTGCTAGCAATAGCACAGATAATAGACTGCACAGCACATCCCCATAGATACGTGGCACAAACAGAAGCCTTCTGTGCTTTTTGTCATCATGTGTGCCAAGCTCTTCCAACACCAAAAGCCTGGTAAGGAAACTGGTTTTTTAGAGTGACAGCAATGATGCTGTGTCCTTCTGGAGACAACAGGATAAGCAAGCAACTTCAGCTTCCCAACCCCTTCCTTTCAAAAACGCTAGCTTTTCCAGAATATGCTGTTGCAGAGCTGCTAATTATCGCACTAGCAGAACACTGGTACCCAGGGAGACAATGCGCTTTTGGAGTAACTTCTCAGAAGGCAGGACTCCCTCCCCATCTCCCCACTGTAATAAAATGTTCTCGAGGAAAGTTAAAAGTTCCTGCAGCTCAGATTCCAACTCTAAAAATGCAAAGAAGGACCATCCACCTCACATTTTTAGCCCTAACTTCAATTTATATGCCTATGAAATGAAATGGTAGTGAACAGGTTTTCTTTGGCTTTTAAAAGCTGAATACATACAGGAAAAATGTATGCTCAGCATAAAATAAGCAATCTGACATTCAACGGACTAAATCCACTACGCAGAGTTCTGATCTAATGTAAGTAGCCTACTTTCCTCAGGTTTTGGTGTACCAAGATCATTTGCTAAAAGGATTATTCAATACCAGTATGTTTAAAAAAGATTAGAAGAGCATGGTAGTCTAAAACCCTAAACTTCTAGAAAAATCAGACTCCTTGAACTGACAGCAAACTTCTATAGAAGTTTTGAAATTCTGGGACCAACATCCATTAGTCTTCCAGTTTTTCAAGTAAGCTGTAATTAGAATTTTTAACCTTAGTAAAAGAATAATTAAGAACAAGAATCTGATATCTGTAGACCTCTACTAGAAAACTAGAGGGCTGGGATATATTTAAAAGAACTACTCCGAACAGCTGAAAAGGAAGGAAAAGCATTAGAAAAAAAAAGCTACCATTGCAATGTGATCCCAAAGTAGTTCAACTGTGGTGCTGGGATCCTAATATTCCTGACTATATGCTATCTAGGTTACCTTACCACCTCTTTGTCCTTTCACGTGACAGAGACACCTTGCACAAGATAAAAATATGCAGTTGTACCCATTCACCTACCTGTTCATTTCCAAAGACAATATCTGCAAATGTGTAATTTTCTAAGAGATAAAAAGAGAAAGCGGCATTTTAGCATCATGAGAAGTCACAACTTCAGCATACAGTATCCAAAAAGAGTATTTTTCTCAGAAAGTTACCACATTCAGGAAAGAACCTACCTTCTGAGTTTTTGCATCTCACTGCTTTAAAACATAACTTTGCTCTCTCTCTGCTAGCAAGTTTAGTATCTGAAAAAAAAAAGGTGGCAAGAATTTTTTTTCACTCTCAGCATAATCAGAGTCCCTTAGACAAAAGTCAGTCTTGAACACTCACAAATAGGAAACACACTGATGACACTCAACAAGCACAGCTAATCAGGCACAGCAACTGCACACAACACAACCATATTTCTTGTGAGGAAAGTTATCAGCCAGCCCAGTCATGGATTTCTCTACAGAAATAATGTACCTGTAAATTAAGCTTGTTTTTAAAATTAATTAAGACTGGAAAAGTTATCTGTAAAATATATGTTTCTTGAAACACAGACAAAAGAAGGGCTTTAGTATGTTGGAAATGGACAAAGTTTTTGGACATTAATTATTCTGAAAGCCAAATTCAGCTCCTTGTAAGAGTCTTTAAACTGTTTTTATCAGGCAGAAGCTAGACTTGCCATCATTTTGGTGATAAAAATACACACCTTTGTCTCCAGAGATGTTAACAGCTTTTTGAAGCTTCCAGTGCTTGCTATTGCTTGAAACTTGCACTATATGAAACTCCTTAACGCCTGTCTCACTCTAAGGAAGAGACAAAAGCTATGTCAAAGAAAACCAATTACAACTGTGATGTGCTACATTGCACAGTTAAGTGTTCACTGCAAGGTGGCACTGTTAGAGAATCTTAATTTCACTCATTATTCACACCATTCATAACACACAATACTTAGAGACAAGGAGAGATTGAAGACCCACTGTAAAGTAAAGCAACAGTTCCATATCACAGCAACTTCCAATTCCAGTAAACGAAGCCACACAAAGAGGAAATAAGGATCCCCCAGAAAAAGATCCACAATCTAGTATTTTAGATTAACAACAACTTCAACAAAAACAAGGCTTTTTAACTCCAATGCAGAACACTGTCCACAAGGCTACTTGGTTTACTTAAGGAGCACTGTTATGTCATAGATCCTAGAAACTCAAGATCTATTTATTTTGAGTTTACATATATACACAACAAAACGTAGCTTTCAGAGTTGGCTTCCTTTCTTGTAAAGAGTGAGGCAGTAGTGGAAATCTAAGCCTCACATTGTTAACTTGTTAAGTTCTTAATAAAAACATTCCTCCCTCCCTAAAAGAGTGGACAATATTCAGTAAATGAAGAAAAAAACCAGAATGTACACACCTTTAAAAGAAAATGACAAATCAGCTCAGTGGTTCCATTACCAACTAAGCGTCTATGAATTCTATGAACAGACAATTCAGTTACCTTGCTTTGTGACTGAAAAAATGGGAGCAGCTTTACCAAAAAAAAAGTATATTTAAATTAGCATGGTATGAAAAACTGAGTATTTTCATCTGCGTTAGTAGGTCAACAGATCACAACAGACATATCTGTATTTGGATTATATTAGCAAAAACGTATTTATAGTTTGATGATAAATGTAAACACAGAAACTTCCTTCAAATTGGAGCTTAAATTTTCACTTCGACATTACCACTAATTCTACCAGTGTTTTCACTGAAAGGTTGAAGAGGACACAGATAGTTCTGAATGAGGCAATCTTGGAAGTTGCGATCAAGAACAGTCATCAGTTTGGAATAAATCTTCCTAAAAACACTTTGAACTATAGTCTTGCAATATGATTAGTATAGGAGACTTCCAGAGAATTGAGCTATAACTTAACATTAACAGTATTTCCAACAGTAATTGGAATGATCAAATATGCAAGGTTTATTTAGTGTTTGCAAAGTTATTGCAGAAAAGCCTTTTACTTGAGTCTTGGTTCCAGTGGTGACTCACATCTGCTGAGCTTCAGGATAGTATTATTATTAATAAAACTAAGAACTTACAGTATTGATATTTTCTACATCCACAAACAGCAACATGTTGTCCCCTCTGCCTTCTTCATCCCCAAGTGCATTACTTCTGCAGACAGTAGCCCGAATGTGCAGAGACCGGCTGGTACAAATAACTGCAGTGTGCCTTAATACTCTATGACTAGGAAAGGGAGGAAGGGGGAGGAGAGAAAAGAAAAGAAAAAAAAAAGACAACACTTAGAACAATCAGGACTGTCCAGAACATGACATCAAGAAACTTAACTTTTATGTTTGTCAATATAAGGTCATTAGACAATTTATTCGTTTCAACCACCAAAGATACCCTTTTCACTGAAGATACCCTATCAAACCTAGCTTATTTTTAAGCATCTTGCTGCATGGGTAGGTGCTCTTTAAACACACAGTCTCTTACCCAGCGTGAAATCTTGGAGAAAAAGGTTCAGGCGTTACCATGAGGGAAAATACATCAGAACTATTTCAGATGGAAGACAACTGGCAGAGCGAAAGCAAACAGACACGTATTGGCACACAGATATCATTAAGCTATTTAATGCCACCAAATGCTTTGGAAAATAGTTTTTGAGTAAATAAGCCACAGAAAGACCACTACGTAGTCTCATCTCTTGCCATAAATATTTAATAAAGAGCACTTCAAATACCACTGCATTCAATAAATTCTCCTGAAAAGAGAATTAAAAAAAAAGAGAACCAAACCACTGCTACTCTGCCTTTTTCCAGGCATGCTCAACTTCCAGGACAGCAGACCCTTTGTGAAAGTCATCTTCCTGTTTTTCTAAAGATGAGTACAATTCCATTCTTAGACATCATCAAAACGTATGAGCTTTTCCCATGTAGAAGTTTTACTTACTGTAACTTCCACTTGGAAACATTTTAGAGGCATGTAAAAGTTTGATATGCATTACCTACTAAACATGTTGAAACATCACGTGACACTTGTTTTTGGGAAGGAAAAATCAGTGGCTTCCTAAACTCTACTTCATGATGTCACAATTACAGAAGAAACTTTAAAGTTTTGCAGTTAATATTCACATATACATATGCCTGTATAGCTTTCAAGTGGCATAAATTACATCATTTCTCAAGCACTTAAAAGCTATGCTCCATCTACAAAGAGCACTGTTAAACCAGAACAATTTCCTTAAGTTCCCCTCAAAAGTCACAAACCGTAGGGAAACAAGTACACTTCTCAAACAACCCTCTTCCATCTCTCCAACACCTCTGTTTCTATGAGTTGTAGGGGGACAAATTCCCTATTCCTACAGACTAGCTTACAGCCAAATGAAATTGTAACTTTGGTATTTCAGAAGCTACAGAAAAATCTAAATCAACGGTGCATTTGCATGACTTCAGTTTTGAGAATATGCTACTGATCCACTCTCTCAACCATCTTCAACTTACTCTGCTTTCGTTCACACTGCAAACCAGTTTCACAGTACATGAACTTTGTTTCTCTCTCAGAACTAGCCTGGAAAACAAGCTTCAGCCACAAGAAGACATTCAGTCCATCTTACTAGAGCTTATCTGAAGCAACCGTGGTACAGATATCAAGTGTGCAGGTTTAGGCTGGGACAGTTAATTTTCTTCACAGTATTAGTGGCCATGTTTTGGATTTGTGCTAGAAATAGTATTTACACAGGAATGTTTTTGTTATTGTATTTACACAGGAATGTTTTTGTTATTGCTGAGCAGGGCTTGCACAGGATCAAGGCCTTTTCTGCTCCTCATCCCACCCCACCAGCAAGCAGGCTGGGGTTGCACAAAAGGGTGGGAGGAGACATACTGGGACAGCTCCCCCCAGCTGACGAAAGGGATATTTCATACCATACGGTGTCATGCTCAGCAATACAACTAGGGAGAAGGAAAAAGCAGGGCCTGATGACATGCGTCTTCCCAAGTAATCATTACACATGATGGAGCCCTCCTTTCCTGAAAACCTGTCTGCCCACAGGAAGTGGTGAATGAATTTCTTGGGGTTTTTTTAGCTTGTGGCATCAAACTTGCCTGTGCACTCTCTCAAGATGGTTCAAAAAGAAACTATACAACAGCGTGCAAGTCAAACTTGGTATTTAACCCCTCCAAAGAGAACAAATTTCATCACAATACAATTCCTAACCAAATTTTAATGAAGAACAAAATCTTTTATTCAAGGTAGGCAAGATTTTGTTTTATAAAATGTAGAAATAAATTAGGTTACGGTTTTTTACCCTATGCCTCAGAAAGATTCCAGAGGAACTAAATATGAACTAAGTTTGTATTAAGAGAACCGCATTAGCCCTCCTTTTATTAAATTATTTGATATTGAAGTAGTAAATATTAAATTAATATACAATTTCATATGGAAATTAGACCATATAGTAGAAAAAATATTGCTTAGAATAGCAGATAACAGGCCATTTTCACATCATCACAGTGACTGAGACAAATTCAGTAATATTTACTTTTACCATTACAATGTTTATAATGTGTCTAATAAGTATGGCAGAAAAGGTAGATTAGAAAAACTTACCACATTTTTGAGTGCTTTTTAATACTTTCATAGTAAAACAAGAAGTTAATTTCATGAACACCTTCTTCATCTGGTCCCCGTAACCACATTGGCAGCTGCACTGAAGCCCCAGGAAGAAGAACAGCATCAGGAAGCGGAACCTGTATTACTTCAGGTGAACCTCCCGTGCCAACCCCAAAGTCTGCAGAAGAAGCTGAAGACAGCAGTGCTGTTCTCACAGAGGTAGGATCTGTCACAACAGTCTTGTAAGCACTACAGTTCTCAGAGGCTGAAGGACTTAGTGGTGTTAGAACAGCAGTATTCCCACCAAAAGTGAAAAATTCTGGATGCTTGGACACGACCTTCAGTGCAGTAAGAGGACACTTGCTTACATTCACAAATTCTACATATGCTTTTCTGATTTCTCCACAGAGAAGCCCTGTAGGAAAATTTATAAAGAACACCTGTATAGGAGAGAAAAGGAGAAAATAAAAACCTGAACACTAAGACAAGTTGGGAATGCCCACGAAAACAACCATTAACACAAACTATACTGCTGCCTAGAGCTTCCTGAGGGGAAGTGGAGAGGGAGGTGCAGATCTCTTTGCCCTGAAATCCAGTGACCGGACACGTGGCAATGGCTCAAAGTTGCACCAGGGGAGGTTTAGACTGGACATTAAGATGCATTTCTATACGGAGAGGGTGGTCAAACAGTGGAATAGGCTTCCTAGAGAGGCGGTCGTTGTCCCTGCCACTGTTCAAGAGGCATTTGGACAAAGCCATTAACATACTGTAACTTGGTCAGGCAGCTGGACTGAATGATCACTGCAGTCCCTTCTAGCTGATCTTTCCCACTCTATAGGGCCCTGTCATTAACTAGGTAACCACACCATTTAAAGAACCCTAGAAAGGAAAAGCACTACGTTTTAATTAACCAGCTGGAATAACTATTCTAGATGAATGGCAAGCAAACAGAAAAAAAGCTTCTTTGCCTGTTCCCCATTCACCTTAAAATCTGGCTACCAAAGCTGTTGCCAACTAAAATTCTAAAGGTAATACAGCAGTTTCAGAAGGATACTAATTTTGAGGCTTCAAGTTTCAATTGGAAAAAACCCACACAAGTTTGTCACTGACAGATGAGAAACTACCTAGAAAGATTTAGGCATTAGCAAAATCCAAGCCTTCACTGTTAGAATTACATTTATAAACTGCATTCAGCTCTTTTCTCAAAACTGCCAACAGGAAGTAGCTACATACCTCCAACAACGGCATTTCTTCTGTAATAATGGGATCTAAACGTCGATCAGGTCCATATTTAATCGATGTTTTTTCCTCTTTTGTGTTATTAAGTCGAGGTCCTTGGATTTCTAAATCTTGTCGTCCTCGTACAGATAACCCATTGGAAACAAACTTTCCTGAAAAAAATTTTTAAACTATTGTTTAGCTGTGTTTTTTAAGTAATTCCTAACTTTGTCTCTAAGAAATGATCCAGAGCTCCCAATCCAATCTCGAAAGTAATTTTGATTTTTGCTATTGGGCACATGCAGTGTTCACTGATTAAGCAGCATCACTAACAAAGAACTATTCAAAGCTTAGAGTCACATAACACATGGCTAGTTCAAGTTCCAACAGCCAGTTATCCATTGCTGTGGATTTACTCTGCCCTTCAATAGTTTGACTACAACTGGAAAGGAAGCAGCAGACATAGTGCATGAAGTTGATGCATTTATTTCCTTTCTCAATTTCTGCCAGGCTGGAAAAGTCATTTAAAGCATTATTTCCTTTAAAGACAGTCACCACCCTTCAAATAGTTTTTATTCAAAAGGTTTCCAGCCTCTAGATAAACAAGCCTCTATTTCTTTCAGACACTTTCACATGTTTTAATCTCCATTTCATCCAACAACTAAATTCTGCATGTGAGAGACAGTTTCAGATGAATGATTCAACAAAACATATCAAGTAGCATGCAATTAATTGTCCATTTATATATTAATGTAAAGGAAATTCAAGATGCTAAAAAAAAACCTGTATCAGCCAAATTTAAATTTGGGAATCTACAAAAAGAACTTCAGTGCAACATTTAGACAAAAGTTGAAAGTTACCAAAGCAAAAAGATGCAGAAGAAAAATAAATCGCAAGGGAGTCAACGAGAGTTGTTACAGATTCAACATGGCATAGATGGAATATTCACATTTTGATTTTTCACTGGTTTCAAAATTTCAACAGATTTAAAAGGAGCAAGAAAAGTATAGATCCGGCATGCTTCCTCATGGGATTCCTGCAAGAGCCAATTTGTTCTTTTCCCATTTCAGTTGTTTCTCTTATTTCTACATCTCTACCTGATAGAAGGCCTTGCATCATGGTAGTCAAACACTAAACACTAGAATTTAGTTCTACTCTGCAGAAGCCATGTCTCCTCCTTCCAGAAACACACAATTTAAGGTAATAATACACTTACCTGTCTGTAATCCAATAGAAGGGTCTATCCCATCTAATGACACAGCACCTTGAACAGTGCCAAGATTATAAACGACTCCCAGAATATGTAGCTCCCCTGTTTGATGGGGAAAGAGCTTTAGTCTTGCCTGTGGAGATATGTTAAATTTTTGTTGTTGTTGCTACTAGAAAGAAGTATTATTACATTTAAATGTCCAATTGCTAAACACACTCACAGCTACATTCATTTTATAGGTGTGTCAGATATTAACTGCAACAGTAAATATAGATCATTTACTAGATTCAAAACTCCATATACACAGAATTTACCAAACCGGTTCACAGCTGTGAAGTGCTCATTACATGAGGAAAAAATCCGTGAAGTTAACTTTTAATGTGATTAACAGGGGCAGAATCACAGAATGATTGAAGCTGGAATGGACGTCATGGACTTCTGGAGGTCATCGTGCCCAACTTGCCTGCTCAAGCAGAGCCATCTAGAGCCAGCTGCCCAGGACCACATCCAAAGGGCTCTGAACATCTCCAAAGATGGATACTGCACAATCTCTCTGGGCAGCCTGTGCCAAGTGCTCAAGCACCATCACATTTACAAAATAAGTAAGTGTTATAAATAAAGTTATTTTAAGTGTTTCCTGATATTCAGGTGGAGCGTCTTGTGCCTGCTGCCTCCAGTCTTGTCACATTTATACACAGTGATAAGATCTATGAGGTAGTGGAACTTCTGATTCAGTCATACATTCTGTCAGTTTAGCATTAAGTTCAGATCATAACAAGTCTGAAATGCACACTAACGTTCAACACTGAAAAAACTATTTTTAAAACAAAGTATAGTACTTACCACTTTTGTCTCCTCACTATTAATTAAAAATTCTGCTATTGCTTCAGTTCCTACCATATCTTCATCACACATACCCTGAAAAGAAGAAATAGCTCTTTAGATACGATTACTCCTAGGCAGAAAAAGTGCCATAAGTAATATTTCCAATACCCTTCTAAAACTGTTCAAGGGAAAAATCATACAAATTTCCAAGCAGTTAGGACAAGCAAGTGCTGCATGCCCAGCTTCTCAGCATTTATGAATTAAAAAGCAGCTTGAGAACTCAGTAAACATTTGCTTAGGAGAAATTTAAGATTTAGCACTACAAATTGGAACAATTCCCAGTCAGTTTCAGTGATACTCACAGAAGTATTTATCACACCATTAAAGTAGCAGTTCAGATCAGGACAGAAGGGGAAGTGTATGGTAAGCCCTGAAACTTAAACTATCTGGAGCCATGTTTATAACTCTGGTAAATATGTACAGCACCTTTAGAGATCACTGTGTTCCAAATGTTTTGGCCAGGAAAACAAATTATTTAGGAATTTACTGTAATATTCAGTATTAGAACATACTAAAACCTTTAAAACATGGATGTGAGAACAGTCCATCAGAGCTTTTGGCAGCATTAGCAGAAGCATTAAGTTAAACAGTAGTACAATAGCTCATCTAAAGTATTTAAAAGATTAATTTTTAATACAATAAATTTTCACTTCTCTTCTAATCAAGATACCAAGATGTTCCTACGTTACATGAGCACCGTTTTTCACAACACACATTTCACCATGTACTCAAATGTACAGTAGCTCAAATAAGAAAAGAGTATTTGATAATCTACCTATTGACACTCATTTTTGCAGGTCACGGCTAGTGTGACTCAAAATAGATGTAGTATACATAGAGTGAAATCTTGGAAGTATTTAGTTTTGTGTTCAGCTTTACAATATATATTACAATTTGTTTGTTAACTTGGCTGCTTTGTGCCCTACACATCTAGGAAAATCTAGTGAAAATAAAAAGAATTTCAGTAGCTACTTTTTTCCTTGCCTTTTTTCTTACTTTACACTTAAACCTTCATGTTTAATGTTGATGCTTAAATGTTTTCATACTACAGAATTTTAAATACTTAAAATATACTCCATACCTGCAGCTGTTTAAGGTGGAAAAGGATGAAGCTTTCCTTACCCGTTCTTTTGTTTCTACATCATGCTTTGCACCAAAGTCTTTAGGCTGAAACTTCCACAGCAATGCAAGGTCAGTCAAAAGAAGTGGAACTTTCAGAGGGTTTCGGAAGGACACTTCTACAGTTATTGGTTCTATTAAAAAAGTGCAAGAAAATAATGACAACAGGCTTTCCCCATCACAATCTGAAGGCTCACCTATCTCAGAGTATTCATGTACAAACAACTTGCACAAGAATGTCACTTCAAATCTATAATAAGAGGAAATATACAAATTTATCTAACTCAGCTTATTTTTGAAGTGTAAAAATCTTAACTTTACCTTCTATCACAGCAAGCGGAAATTTGGAGTTATCTGAGTAGCGATTTAAACAAAATTGTGTTGGTTGAAAGTTTGAAGGTATTGTTCCTTTATTTATCACAGACACAACCTGCTCCTCGAGTTCCTTCCACTGCTGTGATGATTCTGAGTCATACTCCTGATCCAGGCTTATGTGCGTAGCTGCCTGCTTTTCACCTGTGGAGAGAAAGGCAGTCTTAGAAGGCAAGAACAGCAACATGCAATAGCTGCATCAGAGGGCTGCACTGGCAGTTTGGTAACTGTTCTTAAAATATTTTAAGTTCTAGGTCACTATTGTTCTTATGCTACAATTGATTTAAAAGAGTGAATTGCAAGACATTTTGAAATACACACATGGAAGACAACACTGAGAATAATTAGAGTATAGTTCAATTTGGATACCATGGCATTCCAAGATTTTAGCATGCTACACGGTATACTCAGGCTACAGATCATTTTTATTTCCTAACAGACTACAACCTCACAGTATAGCCCTGGTTTATATAAGAATTTCCACTCAGCTTTCTTTACATTCAGGTATCAGAGTGTTTCAAATATTTCATCCAAGAGGAAGTTAACTGTAAAGCTAATTTCTAGCATTGCCACTAGCGTCCAGTATTTGTTCCAACAATAATAACCCCTTTCATGAAGTTCATTACAGACTTGCATTGAAGCTTTCCAGGTATGAAAAACAGTGGCAGTCAGCACAACCACATACACAGATTTCATATTTACACAGGAAGTCTGAAAACATCCAGCAAGTAGATATTAAGCTCAAGCTTTTCTTTTGAAATGTTTTTAAGTTACCCAGTCACTTTAGTTTTACATAATGACAGACTTTTTTAAAATGGCACCAACTCTCGCATGTATTTTGGTTCCTTAAAAAAGGGACTTGAAACTGTTTACGTATAATTTTCTAACCTTCTGCTGGTCGTCGATCATGCCCAAAGAAAACACGAGTTGCTGAGCTGTTAATATATGGTAAAGGCAGCTGTGGTAAGGGACCATCAGGTGACAGCTGAGTTGCATTCTGGAACAAAGGAGCAAGAAAACAAGAGTGTCATGTAGATTACCAATGGCTGAATGGTAAGGAAGCCAAGTTAAAAACACTCAGTGTTTGAACAGGGAGTACTCTTAAGATGGAATAAATAATTTCAATTAACTGTTTGACATAGATTTTTTTTCTTCAACAGGAGTTTAAAGTTTGTGAAATATTTATGGGAAAAGAAGAATAATTATTTTAACCCTGAAATCTAATCACTACTGTGGCTGCATTGCTGTTACAAGCTTTATTTGATGCAAAGCTTGACTCTAACTCAGAATTTGATAAACTGCATTCACTATTCCACCACCATTAAACAAGACTCTCACCTAGCTGAGCTGTGGACTCAAACATCAGCCTTTGAGTAAGGTCTGCCATAACTTAAACATCACAGAAATTCTGTTCATAAGCTTTAAAAGACAGTATCTACATGGCTGCATATTGTGTGGCAATATCAGCACTAAACACTCCATAATGTATATGGTGTACTCCAATCCAGAATCACTCATGAACTTAAACACAACTCAGTGAGTCACTTGATTCATCAAATTTTATCCTTATTAAAGAATGAAATTCACTACATGGATGGTGACAAAGCTACCTAGTCTTTATTAAACATGTATTATCAAAAGCCCCCCAAATCATTATAAATTCATCAAAACAGAACAGATCCATTTCCTCTAAAAAAATCTATAAAACTTATCACACAACTACAATTCAGCCATGACCCTCAAAAAGAAGACTTCACTTTATTGTGATAAAAACACATCTATTACATTACTGTACTAATAACCCATACTAATACCCATCTGTGAAAGTACTACACATATGAGATGCAGCATATGTGGGTTTTTTGAAGTCTGAAGTAAAAAATTGAACACATCAACTAGATTAAAAAAGAAAACAACAACCCTGGAACAAAGCAGATAAAACAAAATCATTTAATGATTTAACGGAAAATTAGTGGTAATAAAATTACTTACTACTCAAGAAACAGAGACAAGGAAGTCATTTACCTTATAGACATAAAGATATTCTCTTAAAAAAGCTCCTTGCTGAGCTGGAGGTTGTTTACTGTCATTGATCAAAATATGCCTGAATGCAGACACAGCATTGTCCAGCTGACGAAGCGTAAAGGACTGACGACCAATGGTGAAGTTAATGTGGTCTTCTGCAAGAGACCAGCCTTTCCCTTTGTAAACCTGCATGGCTTGACAGTAGCAACGTAAGGCATGTTTCTTCTGCAAGAGAAAAGTTAATTTCTCAATCCCATTATCCACTGACTGTAATTATAACATTACGAACACTGAACAGTAAGTCAGAAAAGTAGTTTTTACCACCTCCCCGCCCCTATGCAAAGTGTAGTGCTTCAGAACTGTGCCTCATAGAATCTGGTCAATACTAATCTAAGCACAGAAGTGTTTGTTCCTACAGTACAGAGCCCGGCCTCCAGATGAAATTCACATTTTCAAAGACTAGAGTAACAGACAGTAAGTTAAAAAAGCAAATAACAAGAAAAGACTACTTTTAGAACAGTCTTTGAAGTTCCTTTAGGACTGACTGCTAAAGTCTACAGAGCTCTACTGCCAAGCCTCAGGACATAAACTGGATTTAACACATTTCATTCCATCCAAACTGAACTTTCAGTGTGATAATTTCAGCCAACTGTTGTTCAGTAGACATACCTGGGACAAAAATCCATGCCAAGAAAACCAACAAAACACAGTCCTACAGTACATACAAGAAAAACTACCAATCATATCAGCCACTGGGAGATAGATGGTCTGATCCCAATCAGCTCCACAGTTTCTTTCCTGTACATACCCCAGGACCCAGGCATTCAATCCCAAGTCTAGGTACAGCTATATAGACATTCACCATACAGCTAAGTCTCAGCTTCTAAAAAATGGCAACAGCACTCCCTTACTTATAGCAGTAATGGGGGGGGAAAAAATCTAATATATGTTCACACTGGTATGGTGATGACAGCAGAGTACAAGCAGTAAATCCTTAACATCAGCACATACCAGTGACACTTTAAAATATGGTATTATGGTCTGCAGCTAAACAGCCTGGCTGATTTCTCTTCAGTAGCATTTTAAATTTTGGTACCTCTAAGGATATGAAAAAAAATAAGCTACATTTCCTATAACACTGAAAAAGAATTTTTTGGAAACCAGAATCCCTACAAATATTAGACACAGACAAAGAGAGCTGTTACACGAAGTCAAAACTTTACAAAATGCATTCACTTTCCCAGACAAAGGAACAAGATATAAAAGAATAAATAAATGAAAACTGATCAATAGCTCCCTACCAGTACTATCCTGTCATAACAACAGACAGGAAAACTACTGATTGAAGAAAACCAAGGAGGAGGAAAAGTACTCCTACTATTCTTCACGTCATAGAAGCCAACAATGCAAAAATACTTTTTTTAGTCCTTACCAAGACAGTGAGACTGAGATTGGGTAGGGTGGGAGAAAATCCCCAGCCAAGACCACAGAGCTTTGTTCTAAACAGAATTTTGATGCCTTGGTTCTCCTGTATTATTGTCTTGCAATAAGAAGCTCAGCAGGAATCAAGCACAAGCTATCTTTACAGAATGTATCCCACAACTAATGCAGAAACAAAGCACAGAAGTTTCTGTCCAACAAAGTTTATGTACCACAGTTAGAGCTGCCTGCAAAGGAATGTGAATGGGAACAAAAACAATCTGATCTGTATTGCTTTAACTGCCGCTTAAGCCTAAGAGCCACAGAGATGCTTCGGTTTGTTGTGTAGTAACTGTTCATGCACCTGCACCTCCAATAAAGATCATGTATTTAAGGCACCAGGAAAAACAAATACTAAATTTTGCCATTATTCTAATAAACTGAGTTTAACAAATAATTCTCTCCCGCAAGTCACTCTTACCTCAAGAGTAAAAATATCCCTTTGCCCAAAAAAGCCTTGTATGTTACTGTGTATAAAATGAGACTCAGAAATGAAAACACACATCACTTAGGCTGCAAGTCAGCAACCCTCAGCATTACTTCAAAAACAGAAGTAAAAGGCTAAGTTTATCAATGCAGAAGTCATTTTCAGAAGATTACAGAACAGATTACTGGTAACTAACACAGAAGTGTCAGAAGCCAAGCATCTTTTTCCAGACTAATGACACGCTTAATATTTTTTCAGAGTATCAAATACTGGGCATATTTTCCATGTGGAAAGATAATACTTACCTGGCCTGCTTTACTAAACCGGTGGCCAGCCAATATCATATGAAATGCAAACTTTCTAACCATGGGACTTCTCATGTTTATAAAACAGTGGGCTGCCTGCTCCAACAGGAGTGCACTGCGAAGATCTGAATCCTGTTTAAAAGGAAAAAAGAAAAATTAGCCTGAGTTGAATAAAAACATGAAAGGTAACAGTGGCCTTGTTTTAATGCTAAGAGGGACAGTAAGTTGTAAGAGTTCTGTGAAGCTGAAGATTCTTTTATAGGCAAACATTATATACATATGTGAGCATATAAAAATAAGACTAAAAGTATTTTTCAATAGTGTTCAATACCATTATGTTCTCATTTCTTCTAGTGAAAAATATATGAACCTGTTTCAGAATGAATAACAAAAGAAATATTTTCTGCTTTTTCAGTTACTCAGGCTACAGTTTCAAACACTTACCATTACCTCTGAAGCACTATCCTACCTTTCTCCTCCCTCCCCCTGCAGATATTAAGGCTAGAACCAAAAAACAAGACCTCTAACAGGATGACAGAAAAATAGAGGGAGCAATGAAACTTGGTGAACTTTTATCACATGAACCTTTTGAACCTATTGATTTCTTAATAATGTACAATTTGTTACTATTATGCCCTTTTCTTCTCCTGCCAAGCCTCAGCTATATTACTTTAACCAGTAAGAACAGCATCTACTTGATTCTACCACAACTGAACTCCATGCTATCAGTGATGTTCAAGTATATACCCTGACTACAAATACACTCTGAGACACCAATATAGTATCCTATGAAGATTTTCCTTGCAACTAGCAAAACGCGCCACAGGCATACTACACGCAATTTTAAGATGTAAAATGATCGTGCAGAGCTAATAGTATTTAAATTCCTTGCTGAAATATCTTAGGCTGCTCTCGTAAACACTGGTAGCAAGCTTAAGCTGAAAGAGCAAGAATGAAGCTACAGAGACACTTGAAAAAGAAAATCACAGAGCTAAACAGATTTATTCCATACTTAATCTGTCCCAAGAAAGTCTCAGAAGCATCACAGTTGGTGCAGCTGGCCACAAAGTCAGAACTACCAGTTAGACTTCTCTCCAAGCTACAAAGGAGATGCTACACTATTACTGGTATTACACTTTTCTTCACTCCTTTTCAAGCAAGACAATTTCTGGGTTAGAAGCTGATTCTGTGCTTAATTTCCCCCAGTTAACCGTTCCACAGAAGTGTACGGTTTCACTTACACAGTAAGGCTCTAATGATTCATACCAGCTGAACTACAGTAATGCCTTAGTTGCTTAAACTATAGAGAACTTCTGATTATATATGGCATAGCATCCATTATGGCTCTGGCAAGCCATGCTAATACTTCTAACACATGAGTGCTTAAGCTACACCATCTGAGAGCTAAGCAGATAAAGAAAATCAGTTACAAAGCCAAAGATAACATATTTAGCATGGTTAAGGAAGTCAAGCAAGTCATTTGACTAGAAAAATAACAACTGTACTAGTTCCTTCACTTACAGTGTAAACAGTTTTCTTCATTTCATGCTCTACACCTGCTCACTTGCTACCTTTGGCTAGAAAATATTGTAGAAGAATCAGAAGGTAACCTATAAGTGTTTGGGTAAGAAAACAAATAGGGAGAGGGCAGAAATGGAAAAAGTTACTAAGTTTTACCTCACTGGTTAAACGAATCAGAAGAGCAGCTGCCTCTGAATATTTGCTTTGACTTTTTAAGATTTCAGCACTAAGCAGTACACAGCGTTCAGCCAGAACCATGTTCCTAAAGTAAAAACATACATGTATTAATAAATATTTATCAAAATAAACCTCAGAAAACTTTTCAACTCAAATCTTACTAATTTTCTACACACGGCATCAGACTGAGGTTCTGTTGCTTATCCTTCTTAAAGCAAAATATATGAAAGTTCAATCCCCGCAAAACAACCACATACAGATTGACACATTAAGTGTCCTATCCCACTATAACACGAGCTTTATGAAAGTCAAAGCCGGAGAGCATTTTTGAGAACAGAACTGTATTTATAAAAATACCAACTAAAATGATCTGATAAACAATTAGTCCAACAGTTAGAAGCAGGTTGTACTGGAAAGTTATACTGGGGTACCAGGTGCCCAGCAAGCTGCTGTATCACACTCCCTGCTCAGCAACACAGGGTTAGATCAGACTAAAAACCTCAAGTGCCGAGAAGGAACAGGCAGATCACTCACCGGTTAGTCATGGGCAAAACAGACTTGTCTGGGGGAAGATTAAATTAATTTACTGGCAGTTAATAACTGAATAGCAGAGTGATAAATAAAAACAGAAAAAAAACACCTTCTCCTGACAAATCCTCCTTCCCAGGCTCAAGTTCACTCCCAACTCTTCTACCTCCTCCTCCCCACAAGCAGGGCAGGGAAATGGGGAAAAAGAGTTGTGATCATTTAATAACGTTTCTCCTCTGCTGCTTCTTCCTCCACATCCTTCTCCCCTGTTCCAGTCTGCGGTCCCTCTCCCAGATGCAGTTCTTCAAGAACTGCTCCAGCATCTATCCTTTTCGTAGTGTAGGGTCCTTCAGGAACCAGTGTGGTTTCCCCACAGGTCACAGCTCCTGACAGCAACTTGCTGTGGCATAGGCTCTATACAGGCTACAACCACCTTCAGGGTACATCCACCTGCTCTGGCACTGGGACAGGCTGCAGGGTAGATCCTTGCTTCCCCATGTACCTCTGTGGGCTGCAAGGGGAAAATTGCTTCAGCATGGTCTTCATCACAGGCTGCAGAGAAGCACCATCTTCTCCTGACCTTGGTATCACCAGGGCTGTTTCTCTCATTTTCTCACTCCTTTCTCACAGCTGCTGCACAGCTATTTTTACCCTTTCTTAAATGTATTATCACAGAGGTAACACCAGCACCACCAGCTTGGGCAGCAGCAGGTCCATTTTGGAATTGAGTGAAAACTGATTCTGCCACAGGCAGCTCCTGCTGTCTTCTCACAGAAATCTTCCTTACAGCCACCCCACTACCTAAAAACCTACAATGCAAATTCAATACACAAGTTCAATAAGCACTCCATTAAGAAGAGCCCAGAACTCCTTTCATGCTATCCTAGATATGTTAGTTTACCTTACCGCTTAAAAACTTGCTATCACTCTGTGATCATCTGGCACTATTACTGTGCAGGGCAAGCAAGTTAAGCCACCAGATCTTTCAACTTTCATTGGATCAGTACAAAAGCAAACAACATACTTGCAGATATCTCGATAGGTCTGAATTGCTGTCTCCATATAATGAGCAGGATATGGCCTAGGAGCTCCAGGCTGAAGAAAAGCTGATACTGCTGCCATTTCCTACAGGAGAAATTCAGTACTGTCACTGTAGTTTTTTCAACAAATCATAAACCTCTAAAAGCTGAGGAACATGTTTCAACAGCTACTAGATTCAAGATCTTCATCTAATCAGTTACTGGCATATAAAAGCATCCAACACACTGTAACTGATAAAAGGTTTAATACAACAGCCTATTTATGGCTCTGCTTGTAATTAGCCACACAGCAGCCAGGGAGTTACACACAAGTGTTTGCAGTTGACAGCACCCCTGACATTGTGCAGAAGCATTGATTCAGTGCTGTTTTACAAATCCAAAAGAATTTCCTACTGCAGGAACAATCTTCCTGATAAAGTAGCAGTACTGTGTATTTTAAGGTAAGGACTGTTTTTCGAGTTTTGCCTAAATGAAATTACACTATCAGCTTCCAAGGAAACTCTAGTAAACATGCAGTCTGAAATCTTACTTCTTTTCTCATGGATTGAAAATATGATAGCAAAGTTCTTCTGCAGAAAGTAAAGACTAACACTAGCAGATTGCAACAAATTCATGATTCAGACTGCTTCCACTCATTTGGAAATTAAGATCTCTTAATATTATTCTGATTATTCAGATTATCCAAATGCGGAGCAACTGTCTGAACTGTAAAAACACACATTTACGTAAAAGTTTTAATCAAGATGCAAAGGTGTACAATAATGCCTCTACGGCTCTGTGAAGCAGAGTTTCAAGTTTTAGCAAGTTAACCAGACTAAAGTTTATAAAATATATCTTCTAAAAATTGATAAAATTACTCATTTTCCCCCAGTACTCCCATTTATCTTGTTGAAAATTACTTTAGTCATAAATACCTTCATTCTTAGGAGGAAATAATGAATGAGTATGTGTTTAGAGCGAAATTCAGTAGTGATATACTCAAAGTATAGCCGTCAAGTCTTAAGTCCCCCCAAAACAGGTACAATATCATATTTATAGTGACAGTGTCTTGACTTTCTGGCAAATAAGTATTTTGCCACAGTCTAGAAGAGATACTATAAAGCTATTTTATATCTGGCTTTGAGATACCAGTTTAAAGATCCAATTTTCTGGAGGTTGCATTCCAGGTTTTCCTTTCCAGATTTTAAGAATTAACTCTCCAGTTTTTATTCACACCTTTATTCCCTTCAATAACAGCAGAAAACTGATTTTACAACACTTTAGAGTTTCTTAAAGATATGCTGCAAATTTTGGGAGACCCTTACAAACTTGGAGGTGGAGGTGAGAGACTGCATTTTGTTACCTTCAGACAAATATTAGAGATCATTAGAAAAAGTTTACAGAATGTTCATGTTATGTGAAGTACCAACCAGTGCTCCAGCTGCATAAAGCATTGCCTGATCATTTAAGAAGTCTTTCTTTGCTGTATGGTAACAGCTATATGCAAGTTCATAGTGTTGCACCAAAAAGCACAAGTCTGCCATTTTCCGGATTTGAAGCTCTGGCGCTTCTGGTGGATACCTATAAATACAAATATTTAAATTCAAAGTCATCCTCTCTCATCCTAATATCTATTCACAAAGTAGTAATAAAACTTGCCTTGCTTTATCTATTCACAGAGTAGTAATAAAACCTGCCTTGCTTCAGCCTTGCCCAAAAAGAGCCTAGGAATGTGAAGCTGCTTCTTTTCTGCCACTTGTAACTTGGTTTCACATCCTACTTCCTGATTAACAAGATTCACCATTCAGTAACATTCAAAGCAAGCATTTCTCTTAGCCAAGAAATACCAAATAGAGTTTATAACTACCACTGAAACTGCTCAGTCAGATTAACTGTCAGAGCTAAGCAGAGCTGTATGAGAAGGAAAAAAAATAAGACTTTGACTGTTCACTTGGCTGTAAGTTGTTATTTCTCCCCATTTCTCTTGAAAGAAATAAGTCCTCTAAAAAACTATGCTTTATGACAAAACACTGTGCAAGTTCCTGTCCTCTGCGACCATCAATCTAACTTTTGGTTAACCCAACATATATATATGATTCACTTCAGTAATAATCAAATACATTTTCACAAATACTTGTATTTGAGACGTTGTAGGAAGTAAACTACACTTACAAGTTCAAAAGAGAAAGCTGGAATAAGCAATATTTTGATTATGAATCCAAAGACACGTAACACAGACATCTGAAGCTGCAGATGCACGTCAGGGACATTAACCTTGACTAGATAATGACCAAAAATTATTTAGACTTCTGTGGTAAAGACAAGTGGAGAGTGATTTTCATGATTATACATCCTAATTCACAGAGGGAAACTACCAAAAGCATAAAGAATTAGTATTTTGGTAACACTTAAAACCTGGTTTTAGTGTGTACTGAGACACAGGTGCACTAAGTATGAAATTCCCTTTACTTTAGCTCTTGAAACACATTGCAAAAGCAATATACTCAATACTCTACTGAAGTAAATTGCAGTTACATAAGCAAAACCACCTATAGATAAGGTTTGGCTGTAATGACAAGTGAAAAAGCTTGTACAAATTTCAAAAAAGTCCCTCATGGCAAACCAGAGCTTCTTTTTATTACTATTACTGTTAAAAATGCATGTTCATATTAACTTAGAAACCTTCACTGAAAATGGAGCAGGCAGATGACTCTGCAAACATTTTATTTTATCCCCTTTTTCTTTAAGTTCTGCTACTTCTTTATTGTACATACTTAGGCAAAGTACTTTTCATGATTTTTCTAATTAAAGTCATTCACAACACTGATGGTTTAGTTTCACACTGCAGAACACCATCAAATAAACACAGCCTTTCCCTCTCCACCTAAAAAAGGTACACTTGCAGTTTAGATCTAAAAAATAAGGACTAAGATTACTTACAGCAAACCAGAAGTATTCTTGAGTTCATTTATACTTTTCTCTGGAACCTTGCTGCCACTAAACCATTTTTTAGTAGCAGAAAACAGTGATCGGCTCAAGCCTTTCCTGGATATTAACTGGAGAAAGACATTGAATTAGAGTACTACATTATAAGAGATCTAAGTTAAACTAATATAAAAAGCCAAGCTTCATTATGGCTTCATAAATTGTTTTTTTCTTCCATGAAATTGAAATAAATAAAAGAAGTAAAATAGCTAAGAGCACACTTCTTTAGAATTAATCTCTGACACTGAGATAGAAGTTGCAACTCATATATCTATTTTATCTCAGACAGTTGAGGTTCATATTCTTTCTGTAAACTGGAGAAATACCCATCTTAAGAATCTGAACATTTGATACATCTGTCTGAAAACTAAATGCTAAGTAATTAGAATATCTAACTTCCGGTATTAGTCCAACCTAAAATCTAAACTAAGTGCATACTACAAGAAAGAACCTTCTCTCTGTCACCATCCACATAAAGCATTAGCACACCATGAACATCAATTTCAAGTGTCAAAGGTATGAGCCACGCCTCCAAGCAAAGTTACACAACTTTATTCTTTCAGATGATTTCCACTTAGAAGGAAACTTGTGCAAGGAATTACCACTCCCATCCTATAAGGCAAACTACATTGCTCTTTAAAGGTAATTCTAAAAACCAGAACATCTCCCTTTTCTTACCAGAACTAGGAACTTATCACTGCATTCCTGTTTGCTACACTTTATGTAACCACTTCCTATAAAGTTTCTTCATAAAACTTACTAAATGTAAACATGGTCAGCACATACAAACTCCCAGAAGTAAATTCAGGGAGTGAGCATTGCTTACAGGACATGATCCTTAGTATGAAAAGCCCTCATACTTAAAACTATAACTTGACAATCCAATCAAAATAAAATCAGAGCTCAGATAACAAACTGATACTTGGGTCCAAGGTTTAATGCTAAATACAGTAATTTGATTGCACTAATTTAAGTCAATCCACCTCTGCAGTTGTTTACGAGTATATGAGAGTGAAACACTTGTAAAAGAAAGGACTTCACTGTGATGCAAATCACTTTAATGCATGCCCTTGACTTAACATGGACATGATATTAATCACACCTCCAAAAAATCCTAGTTTGAGAGAAGCATATTCCCTGCAAAAACTGCTGAGAACAACAGTTACACGATTCAGGGTGTCCCTGCATTTCTTCCCTGCAAATCGCAACTGAAGGACGCAGCTTTTTTTGCAGATGGTTATCAATTAAATACATTTGTTAAATTTAGCTGTGTATTCTGATGTTGAAACACAAAGTCCATTTTGTTCCCCATGCCAGAATCATCCAAGAGCACAGAATATTAAGATTTTAGGGTCAAAAACAGATTTTCCTGGCAACAGTTCAGACAGGCTTTCGCCAAGAAGCCACCTTGCACTGGAGCTGTTGATATTAGTTCTTGTTTTTTTAGAAGACAAATTGGGCAATAATGAGAACTTCAGTTATTTCTCTTAAATCTACTTACAGTTTTCAGCAAGACCATTGAATCATTAGAAGCAGAAGGAAGTAATACTGTCAAAACAGATTTTTGGATAACTGGATTTATACCCCAACCATTTTTCCTTATTATAGCATGAAATGTTTTTAAGGGTAAACTGACCTGATCATTGAGCTGTCGAATTGTTTTCTCTATGTGTGGCAAAAGTCCCCGAAATGTGAATTCCTGTATGAACTGCCTAATTCGATCGTGATCTGTGAGAGTTAAACAAGCACCATGAGGTGTCCCAGAATTCGACTTCTTTGAGTCTTGCAGTGATGCAGAAGCCTTCATGTAATCAGTGCTATCCAAACTGCCACTGGGATGATCCAGTTGAAGGGGGTGAGTCTTAAAGTTATTTGACAAGCCATCTGTTGAAACATTGAAACAAAAACTCCAGTATAAAGTTACTTAAACATTCTGGGTTTTAAAGGTCATTTTTACTAACGTACTTTAAAGCTTTCCTTACTCAGAACTCTGTAAAGCAAAGCAATTCACCAACTGTTCTGCACTACATATCAATGCTGAGCAGGCAGCAGCACAGCACTGAGTATTGCATCATTCCTGGAATTCTCAGAAAGTTCAGGCAATCTCAAGTATTACAGCATGGCTAAATATGTATGGTTTTGGTTCTCACCTACAGTGCAAAAAAATCTTCCAATATGCTGACTAATATTAACAACACTGAAGGAAAACTGTGGAAACATTAAAATCAAAATAAAACATACATGAAAGTTGGAAATGCAGCAATTACTACAATGGCTCCACTGGGTCCATTATCCTTTTTTCTGCTTATGTTTTAAGGTTAAAAAAAAAAAACCAAAACAACAAACAAACCTAATTTTCCATGTCCTTCCAAGCAATTGAGATGTAAAACAATTTCCTCCGAAGTCCTCTTTGTTCAGTGAGAAGGGCTGCTGACCACTATTGCATTTAGCTCTCTCAATTAGACTGAGACACTACTTCATTCTAATACTTAAGCAGTTCTCTTATTTTTAAGAAAATCAGCTTGCCCTATCTGGCACCAAGCAAAGCTGAGCTGTGAAAGCAAATCCTTAATGGATTTTACTCATGAAATGTAAAGCTGAGTTTGTAAAGTTCAATTAGCAGCTCCCAGACTACATCTGGGCTGCAAGGCCTTAGAAAGATGGCAACTGTAGGCTCTCCTACACATGCTAGGTCTCCACATGCCTTTCAGGTGAGGTGTGAAGGATCTGGGCTGAGGCAGGCCAGACAACGCAGGGTACCCTCACTTTTTCCCTATTTGATAATGCCTCTCATCTGAATCCTACACAGCTATCTTAATTATTTTTAAGGGTGCATTAATTTGCACTCAATTTCATTTACTATCCTCTCCCATCCACAAGCTCAGTTCCAAGACAAGTGCTTCTGAACAACTCATAAACTAAGCACTTCCCTGACATTTACAGATTTAATACCGAAACCAAGGACAAAAAAAGCTCAGAAACCTCAGCTTCCAAGTTATAGCAGAGGACACAACCCAAAACTTTCATTATTATGAAAATTGACCATTTAATCCTATGTTACTCTTTTGTAATTACCAGAGTTTGCAGACAATATGTTTCATCTTACAAAATATGAGCCCAACACATCATTAGCCATCTCATTAAAGAGATGCCACCAATCCAGTAGGTCAGTGCCACAGCATTTTTCTTCGACGACATTCAGAGCATTTAGAAAACCATTTATCTGAGTTCCCTAAAAAATCATCTTATTAATTACTGTCCAAGACACAAGACAGTTGTGTAAATGCTGTAAAATCAAGGTTTTCATAAAGTTACAAAAATACCTTTAATTTCACTGTCTATGCCATCTGCTATCAAGTGATCAGTATTCTTGTTTGAAACAACAGTATAATCTTCATAGAAATCCTGCCAGAAAAGGGGAAAAAAAAGTCAGAACTTTAAGACTACTCAACCACATACAAAAGTCAGTAAACAGTAGCTGTCAACACCAGTAACTTAACTGAATTACTATAGCAGCATGTTTGTTCATATGTATTAACTTCTCGAAGCAGTTTCTAAGGCTTTAAGAAACTGTCTTATTTAAAAGACGAAAGTTATATCCACCAAATGAAGCAAGTACCTTCTGACTTGCTCAACTAGCTCCCCTGTCAACCAAAGCAACTCCAACTCTTACACAGCAATGCCTAAGCAGCAAAAATATATTCCCTAAAGCAGCTCCTGAATAAGCTCACACACACACAAAAATCTATATTGCACAGTTGACGTGGGACAGAGAAAGAGAAAAATATCTGATTCGTTTATGGTGGACTATAACCCACTGGTCCTCTTAGCTTATAGAATATGAAACGTTTTGACTTTCGAGTACCAGCTACATTTAGTAAAGAAATACGATTCCACAAACCTTTTAATCATAAGGAGCTATAACTGCAGGTCAGTCAAAAGCAAATTCAAAAAAGAGTATTTTTGGTTCTAAAGCAAAAAAATTACAGACATTTATGGCAAACTCAAAATACACTATCACTTGCAATCTTAGCAGATGACAGACCAGACTAGACAGAAGAAGTTATCACAAAAACCACACATACTCCCAACAAAACAACACACCCACACTATTCAGTGAAGTACAGAAGATGCAGGAAAAAAAAAATTAAGAGTGAAGAAGACGAATAAAAATGAAGGTCAAAAGTTACTATGAACAGGACACTTCTGAGGTTCCTTCCTCTTACAGCCCTTAAGGCTTAAGTGTGCTCCTGTCAGTCTGTTTCAGACAGTCCAGTATTTCCGTGCTCCTTACTGTCAACTTAAGTAGCACAGAGGACAGTTTCTACTGAGGACTCATCTTACGCCCTCACAAAAAGTCGTAGCTGTGTCAGAAGTATCTTGACTGCCTATTAGCTCATTCTGTAGAAACACATACATAACACTCAGGCAAAACTTAATGCAACTAAAAAATATATGCCTTAAAAACTGTTTTTAGAATACTGTTACTACCTGGTTCTGGATAGTGTTTTTCTGAAGGTACTGACTCCAAGGATCTGGTATCTGTTCGTCTGCTCCTCTGTTAGACACTCGAGAATTTATTTTCAGCAAATAGCAACCCTGAGTTCCATACCTCTGTTTCATCTCTTCATAAATGGAGTCAGCTCTGAAACAGTAAAACAACATTTACCCTGTCTTGATATCAAACTAACTTTTAAGTGTGTACTGCAACAAGCTATTTTAGACTATTATTCACAGTGCTTAAAAGGAATATTCTCCTGTTTTTAACGCAATCTGTTATGCAAGAGTAAAATTGAGAAGCTTTGAGAATTAGTTTAACAAGCTAGCAAAGAAGGCATCTACCCCAGAAGCTGGGACTGATTAATTTCATTTTACATGAACACAAGACGATCTAAAAATAATACTTTAAAATATCTGCCTTGATAATAGCATACTGGCTAATGGATCCTGTTGCATGTCTAATCTCAACAGAATTTATCAATGCAAACATTTTGGTCAAAGAGCTCATCTGTAAGCTCACTGAAGGCAGATAACACCCACCTTTGCTCTTCTCCTGTGCTTACATCATGCAGTAACACATAATATTTGAGCGTGTTTGGTATAAACCATTTGGGATACGAGTATTCACTACTGTGCTGAATCCGATGTTGTTCTTGCGACAGCTTCAAGAACTGCTCCACAGGGTCAGGTTCACTAGAAGAAACTACCAGCATACCTGAATTCATTATTAAGGACATACACCTGAAGAACAAAGGGAAAACCACTGATCATAGAATAAAATAGGAAGTCTATAATATAGAATAGATAAGTACAATACTTAAGCACATAAAACATACTACCACAAAAGTATATGCAATTAGAATTTGGCCTTAGTCTCACTAAAAAAAAATCAGTTAACTATCATCTGCAAAAAGAGATGCAACAGGAGTTTGCTCCAATTCTGACAGTGAATCTAAGTTTAAGCTGAGCTATGTGATAGCTCATTTAAGATTTTAGATAGAGACAAGATGTTCACATAGCAAACGCATAGCTGAAATTCACTCCCACTGTATTTTAGCTCTCACTTTCCAAGGAGAGTTGGGGCTTTAAGTTATCACCTGAACAACAGTGATGACCAGCATTCATAAACACAGCAACATCACCTGCACAAAAAGCGGAAGTGTTCAGATTTTTACCTCAATTCAACTACACAATCATTAATAAGTAACAATCTGCTCTGCTACATCTACTCACCAAAACAAAACACATTAATTCAGAGAAGCCAGAAGGCAAAGTTATATTTTAAATGTCACTAAAATTCAGAAGTCAGAATCAGTATTTTGCAAAGTTAATTCTGCACAAGTGTGGCCACGAACATACCTTTCCACCATACTGAAATTATAATGTTCAGTTCGGAATTAGGAACACAGTGTCATGAAACCTACAGTATCATAATTAATATAAAGCTAAACACCAGATACATCATGAAAGTGATTATTTTCAATTTCCCTGTAGACAAGCAAATCGGGCCTAAGCTTTGGTTAAAAAAACAAAAAAAAGTGAAAGCATTCTGGCATCGTTCCAGTCTTTCCAGACTTCTTTTTGTCCAGCGTAGCTCGAAGTTCACCAAATTTCCAAAACATCCTCTCCCCAACCTCCACCACTCCATCTGCTTACAAAAAGCTATTAAAAACCAGCAGATGCATCCCACACACACATTCCTCCATTGTAGATAAGAGACAGTCAAGACATACCTAAAGAGCTACAGCAGAAAGTGTCTTAGGATGATGGAGTTTTGTTTACAGATAACGGCTTTGAGTTCACTTTGACACTAAAGGAGTGTGTGGAGAAGAAGAAGAAAAACCCCAATAACAACAGCACAAAAAAACTCAGGCCAAACAACCACAAAGAAAACCCTGATGCCCTTAGAAATTAGTCTGTGTAGTCAGACAGTGAAAAAATACATAGGCTTCAAATCATAATTGTGAAAGAGTTACTGCAAAATTTTCAGTGTCTCCTACATTACATTTTGTAACAGCCTTCCCTGGAGCAGTCTGTAACGCTGAAAGGATACATGCAACATAGTGGTTTAAGAATTCATGATCTGATGCAGGCATGGACTGAAGAAAGCATTCTCTGTAAGACTCAAACCAAGGAGTAGTAGCTGAAATACACAATAAAATAGGACAAATTAGACTATTCAGTGAAAGTTGTTTACCCGTTAATGAAAAGAAGATATGAAAGACTACACCTAAAAGTGAAGCCTGCAAACTCTAACAAGGTTTGCATGGCAGGGGAAAGAAGGGGGAACAGTCCAAGGAGAAAGTATTTTAGATGCCACACAAGTAGGAGAAACAGTAACACTTGAATCAAATCCTGTGAAACTGAATAGCATCTTAAGCACCACATTCCTCACCACTGTAGGCTCACGTGTATTCAGTCCTTGTAAAACCGACTACTCTTTACCACTCCTTTAAACACCCACACACTTCTCAAAGAAAGGAAGAAATTCTTCTAACAGTCATTGAATTTCCGGGCTAGGGATGTAAGAATTGACCAAGAAACAAAATTAATTTTTGAGTATGTAGAGGAGCTAAGGATCACCAAAACCCTATCCTGCCTGTTTTCTACAAGTGTTGACTTGTCTTGACAGAAGTGGCCTTCCCAGGCCTTGCTAAAATAAACAGTTCAGCTGGCAAAGATCCAAGAAGATAAAACCTCAGATCCGAGTTGTGCCATTAATGCCTTATAATTTTAACCTGCCATGTTCAATGCCCTTTAACAACAGGGATTTCATTTTCCTAGGAGTAACAAATCAAGGGAAACAAAGGATGTCTGGGATATCAAAAAAAAAAAGTGAACCTAATATTGTCCATTTCTTTCCACTCCAACTATGGGTCAAACAATGAATTTCTTCTTTTAAGCCTGTTTTATGCCATCTTAATTCTCCAACTCCTTTCCCTTGAGTGGGAAACAGACTCCAGAGCAAAATCAATCCACTTTCAATAACCTAATTTCACACTGAAGTAACTGGAATCCAGTGTCAACTCACCCGCAAACTAGCAAACAGTAACTGGTAGAGAAAAAAAATTACTAAGAAAATCTGAAGGTATTTTGTTTATATGACCCTAAAAAACCCACATTGCTAGACTTTAGTCTCATAAAAATTTCTAATGCTTTGTAAAGCTCTCATGTACCCCCTCAAAAAAACCAACCCAAACCACCACCTTGGTTTCTTAAGATAACTTTAGGAAACAGGTTCAATTTTATGTTGGAATTACCTTCTAGGGCATTCATTTAATGCATTTTGTTTAATCCTACATTGTCAAGACATCTTAGTTTGACTTCAGACACACAGAAGTCAGATATAGTCACACTTGAACTCAGTCTAGCAGTCAGCACATCTCACATAAAAAAAAGCCTAATAGGAGACAAACTTCTAGCTTTTGATTACAGCCTTTCTAGAAACTGCTCTCTGAGTACTCATCTAGGATATAAAAAGCTCTTGGCTTTATTGAGTCTTGCATGTAAACATGCCAACTATTTAAATTAAGGAAAACACAGCTTGTTATTATTAAAAACAAGCCATAAGAAAGGGACTCACATTTTGCACAAGTATAACAAGCCATGCAGTAACTCAGGTTCCAAGTAAACACTGTTAAACAGCCTAAGGCAGAATTTTCAACCACACTGTAGTTTCAAGCACTGTTTTCAAATTTTCACTTCTGTTTTACAGCTGAATCATAGCAAAAGAAAAAAAATCACGTGTTTTTTAAAATCTGACAGTTACAAACAGGAAAGCCCTACTTTGTTTTGTGGATTGGTTCCCTCGCCCTCGTTTTTCATTAGGCCTATTAAAAACCTTGGGAGAGGCCTCAAAGGGAACTGGACTCCCTCTACACAGCCACAACATTAACAGGATTCACTTGAGCATTTACAGGGCTGTAATCACTTATTGTAGATACTTGATAAACACACACCATATTCAAAATAAAAGCAGTATTTGAAAACAATTTCACAACTGTAACATCTCATACCACGTTACAGCAGTGCATACCAACACTGTCATTTAGGTACCCAGACCTACACATTCTGCATTTTTCTAGTAAAATGTTTCCAGTATGATGGAACAGAACTGAAGTTTTGGCCAACTTGTTAATGTGTTCAGAACTTGTTAAGGAAAAAAAAATTCTAAGTAATATTTGTACATAACAGCTTAAGAATGGAAAGTCTACTTCATGAAGTTTAATACTCTTTAGGCATTTAGCAGGATCTGAACAGATACTACTGAAAGGACAGCTGTTATTAACCAAAGGCATAAACTATATTAACACGTAAAACTGAAAAACATCAAAACCTGGCTCTTAGAGACCACAACGCAGAGCCTTGAGAGGTCAATAACCAACTTGGTTTGGTAGCAATAAGTCAGCAATAAGTCTCATAAACTACACAAAAATGTATTAAAAAGCTTTTTCCTTTTTTTAAGCGTCGTACTCCAGAAAGAATGTCAATATAGCAGAGAAATATGTGCTCTAAGTACAGTCAGCACTTGAGTTCCAACTTAAAAGTGTTACTATCCACCAAGAAGGAAGTTCTCTAGAAAAGCAGAAAGTACATTTGAAATACAGCACAGTGACAGTATACAGTTCCATAGGATCAAACAATCCAGTGTTTTTACAGTATCAGGTAATTTACCACCACCACCCTTATTGATTGTATGGAAAGACCAAATGATTTTGATTAACAAGAGTAGAAAAATGATTAAAAGAAAAATTAAAACAACCACCACCAACAGTTTTTCAGTTAGGGGGAAAAAAATGAAGGAACACACATCTACGTCCAGAAAAGTGCTAAACAGTTGTAGCAGATGGTAAGGAAAGGTGGATGGGGCACATGACAAGGAGTAAAGGGCAATTTGGCAAATCGGCACCAACCACAAAAAAATACCTGAATAAAACGTGGATGTGTTCAGTTCCATCAGTGTCTCTTTCCAATTACTGTACCAAGGAACACTAGCTTTAACTGAGCGATCTGATAGAAAAAACATGGTATTATTATACTAAAAAGGGTCAGATATAAACACACTCTTGGTTTTTACACTCTGGTAGCGTGAAGTAGAAAAAAATCTACACCGTGCAGGCTCATGAGGAGCACTGAAGAGATTTGACTCCAGCTAACCTTAATCAGGAATATTTCAGGCTCCTCAACATTAGACAGTGTACTTCAATGGAAATCAATATTAATTTCTAGTTCAGCCCCAATTCTAGGCTCAAACAAAAATGGAAATTCTATCAAGTAGCAATGATTTAAGTTGTATCTAGACATTATTGCTATTCTACTAGTTGGATGATACTCTAAATCTAAGGCAATAACTTGTGAGATTTCCCAGCCTATAGTACTAGTTAAAAGTAGCTGAATACATTAGCTGCTGAAAGTGGTTGCCCCAACATTCTCCTTCATCCAATCACATTCCTCCAGTGCCTCATGCCAGCATTTATATCATGCAGCCAAGGAACAAATATAGTCAGGGAACTGATCTGGCTGAAAAATTTTTTTTCTTCTCTCAAATAATTTAATTCTTTAGTGGGATCGTTTTTCTTCACTTTCTACGTGCCCCAGTACATGGGAGAAGCAGGCATGGCTAACATAAGCAACTTTTCAGCAACCAAACAACTCTCTCGGCACTAGATTACGGAACTATAAGAATATTAAACAACAATTGTAACAAAGAAGGATTACAAACAATTAAATCAATACAACACAGCAGTTCCAAAACTTTTCTCAAAAAAAGAGCAGGATCATGACCCTAGTGCCAGAAAAGAGTCATACCTCAGCTTCTTAAACAATGTTTGTGTCTTTCTTCAAAACAGATTGCACTTGATCATCATTAAAGATTAAGGAAATATCATTTAATATCATCATCCTAGAAAACTAATTCACTCCCAAAAAAGAATAAATTAAAGAACTGATGAGAGTATTTCACATTTACATGCCAAATGATTATGTTCTGCTGTCAGGAATGAATGCATCCATTGGTTTGAATAAAATGCTCTAAGAAAGTTGGAAAAAAAAAACCCCTAAAAGTCTTAGTTAATACTGGTAGTCACCTAAGCATAACGGAACCCTACTTGGTACTTCCTCATATCCTGTTGCACTGTAATGAGACACAAGTCCCTTCATCAAGAACACTGTCAGTGTTCTGTGCTAAACCCCTGAAACAGGATTCCACTGAACAACAAAGTTACTACACGAATCTGTCTTTCTGTGTGATCTTAAACAGCTTATACACCTCTCCTCCTGTCAAATAAGCATACAGCCAGTCTGAATGGAAATGAGAACCTAATCACTGAGAGACAGAAGACAGTGAAACACAGTAATTTGTACATCCAAGGCTCCAGCAGCAGATATGAAAAACAAAAGGAGAGATATTTGCTTCTGTAGCTACAAAGCATGGCTTAATACAGCCACTATTTTTCTACCCTTCTTTCAGGATCTCAATTCTAAACTGAGGTCATTAGAAACCTCATGGAAAAGTCTCTTCACTGAAACCATTCTGCTTTCTTAGGGTCTTTCCATCTCTAGAACTGAAGCAAACTTTCCATCAGAAAAAAATTTCATAACAAAACGGCAATTCACCAATATGACCTATAAACAAAGGCACAGAAATTGAAAAAGATGTGGGGTTCTCAACAGATCTCAAAAGCAAGAGGTTTCCAAGCTCAGGTCTTTTCCTTTATTACCAACACTTGACATCAAGTTGAAGATGTACCTCATAAATTAGGTATCAAAGACGTAAGAATTATGCCATCAACATAAAAAAAAAAATCTACTACAGCAACATCAGTTAGTAATCCTCATGAAGTTTTATCAGTCTCTTGCCACAGCAGAGCCAAACTCTTCACTGCAGGCTGAACTTTAAATACAATAAATTACGCATGTTTAAATAGGGCAGTGCATACATGCTTCGAACTAAGTACGTGCTCAGAGGCTTTAACAGATTAGGGTCTTAATTGGGAGGAGTTTAATCTTCTCAGCTCCTAAGATCAGGTCTCATTTAGCAGTATTCACAATGCCTCATCCCCTGGAGATCTGAGAAAAAAACATTTTCAGAATACTCTAGTCATTTTGACAGTGAAATATGAAGCACAAGTTTCAAAGAAGAAAAAGAAAATAAAAGACAAAGAATCAAAGGAGTCACACACCTTTCCTCAAAATCTTTTTTCCTTAAACGTTTTATGACTTTATCATAAAAAATAAAGGAAGCCAGGATAACTAATCTCAAGATGAAGTTGTACATTAGTACCAACACTAGAAATAAGCTCTGATATTTATTCAGCCAAGTGCAACAAGTCACCGTATCAGTTTTGTAACACGAAAATAACACAACCAAAGCATGGGTAATTGCTACATTAAAATAATGATTTAACACAAGTTCAGAAGAATTTCAACATTAGGAAAATTAAAATTATTAATGAAGTTCAACCACTCTTTCAGCATTATATAAAACCAAAACTATTCGATAAATCCAAAGTTTCAGTAAAAGCAATCACTCAAAACTGATAAACTCTGAATAATTTTAGTACATGCCATGAAGCTCAAATGCAGGTTAGAAACTTTACAGCCAATTCCAGTTTACATTATGAAAAATACAATATCATTACATACCACTGATGTTGAGATCATAATCTCCAGCTGTGATCACATTAGCTACCAGTCCTTCAGCAGGCTGACTGACAGACACAACATCATGCAAAAGTTTCCGAATGGCACCGGGCTGAGGTGGGTGGGTAACAATGTTGTTGACAGCAATCTTCAAATTTTTAATTATGTGAAGCTGATTATTAGGATCTCTCATGTGAACTAGAAAGGAAAAAGAAGAGGATTTGTCGAGGAGTATAACAGACAGTTACAACAGTTGTCATAAATTAGTCTTTTTCCAACACGTTTTTTCTTTAAAGATTGCTCCACTAAACTTCTCCATCATCAATTTTAGATCACAGTCCATAATGCTTGACTACCAAAAATGGAGGGGGGGGAAGGTGATAATGAAAAACTACTTGATGTTCAACATTAGGCTCATCCAGGCAGACTGATTAAAGAACAGCATAGGATGTTAGCTTGCAAGAATACCCACTCCATCTAACATAGTACATGCACGTCCTACACTGCTGCACCCCCTTCCTTGTGGAACATACCAACTTTCACAGAAAAGCTATAGGAGCCATGTATGGATTTCACACAACACATCGTGTTTCAAGGAACGACCAGTCTCCAAGAAAACCCCAGCGCACAAATAAATAGCATTTAAGGAACTTAACAGAGATAACCTAGTATTCATTCACTCAAAATGAATATATCCTAAAAGACAGACTGAGAGAGTTGTGGTTGCTCATCCTGCAGAAGAGAAGGCTCAGGGGAGACCTTAGAGCAGCCTTCCAATACCTAAAGGGGGCTTGCAAGAGAGCTGGAGAGGTACAAGAGCATGTAGTGCCAGGACAAGGGGGAAGGGTTTAAAACTGAAAGAGGGCAGATTTAGATCAGATATTAGGAAGAAATTCCTTGCTGTGAGGATGGTAAGGCATTGGAACAGGTTGCCCAAAAAAGCCGTGGATGCCCCAACACTGGAACAGTTCAAGGCCTGGCTGGATGGGGATGCTAGCAACCTGGTCTAGTGGAAGGCGACCCTGACCATGGCAGGGTGAAGTTAGAACTACATGTTTTTTAAGGTACCTTTAAACTTAAACCATTCAATGATTTTTAATACTATAGCTTCCTTCGTAGAATCTTTGTGAAAATTGCTCCCTCAAGCCATCTGTTTTTAAAAAACTACTCACGATATTTTCAACACTCGTTACAATTCTGGCCCTGCTGTGATTTTTCATGTAATTGTACCCTATTTCAAATCACAACCACCACCAAGTAAGCCAGACTGTGAGTGCAAGCAGGACACACCGACTACGGCTGCCTAAGCCACCTGGTGCTATCACATGCCCCACAGTACAGCCCTTGACTCCTTTATTTTCACATTTTATTTTCACAAACTCCTACATTGTATATAAAAGGCAGCACAAAGGAAAAATCTTGTTTTCATCATCTTTCAACTAACCACAGAATTCACACCGTAAAGGTCTGAAACTGAGTATTCAATCTGCTCCAGCCTGGAAAGCACTCCACACCTTTTCCACAAGCCTCTTCAAAAGTAACAAGTACACAGCTAAAGTCAAATCACACTAGATGTGTTTACAATCCATCTTAAACGTTAAAACAGATTTCTAATGTGGTTCAAATCTTGACTGGCATAGTTCTACCTTCCTCAACCACATATTCACTCCCAACCTTTACCCAGCACTCAAGCTTGTGGGAAAACAGTAAAGCAGGTTAGAAAACTCGTCCAGCCAAAACCAACCTAAAAACACATGGGTTTTTTCAGCTCTAAGTTTCAGATTGAACTCGTACATCATAAGGCGATATGAACACAGGGAAGGGCAATTGTGCTGGCTAAACTTTACTCACTTCAGTTCAGCATTTCTGTCAGAAACCTTAAAAGTTGTTTTGGGTGGGGTTTTTTTCATCTTATCACACAGGTAAATTATCAACCCTACTGCCATACAATTACTGAAATTATCAAATGTAAAGGAACTGGCAGGAACAAACAACTAGGAAACTAGTTTGCCTTCACCAGTGCAGCTACAGCACTACAACTCATCCTTGCTGTCTGTCCTAAAATATAACAGCCATAATAATGAAGAGCAACCCCATTTCCATACAGAACGTAGAGGACCTCTCTGGCATATGTTTAATGTTAAGGACTGAAATAACAGACATACTTGGAACCCCAAAAAGTGCCTAATACTCAGTAAAAAATATCTAGTGTTATACATTTCCTTCAAGTGTTTATAAGATCATTTCAGAAAGTACTTTGCCAAAAAATGGTAGCAGTAGCATATATTAGAACAGTATCTTTCTCATCAGAAATTGAAAACAATCAGATGCTAAGATATGCATGAACAAGGAATTCCTAACATCACACTAAGCTCAAATAAGCACAGTGTTCCCATTTTATTTCCTTACATCTTGCACATATTTAAGGCTTAGAATCAGATAACTTTATCAGAAGCTCTCCCTCCTTTCTTTTTATTTTTTCAGGTTAAACATGTCGGTTTAAGAGTAACCAATGCTATCCTAAAGTGATACTTGCTAATTGACGCGTACACTGTAATTCTCCCTTCCCCAAAGACCGTATTAGTTCATGGAGTGTTTTTAAAGTTTCTTAAAAAACAGGATCCTATTTTAAAGAAAACCGACCTATACGATACATACATTCGTTATATAAGCCATCAGTTGCTACTAACAAACATAACAGTTAAAGCAGCCACTTTGAGAATAAATATGAAGGTATAAATCCTCAGTATACTTCTCATTTCCTTTATTAAAGGAAGTTGAAAGTTTGGGAGGGTTTTGGTTTTGCTTTCCTCTAAAGTCAAGACTTATAGGGATAGTAAAGCTGTCCTTTCACTTTTTTAAACATTTCTCCTTCATAAACAGGAGGTGACTGACTTACAGAAGTCAAGAGGCTAAAAATTACAGAACAGAGCACTCTGCATCTGTACTCAGGACATTCTACCATCGCGGTTTGCTATACTGCAAAGGTATTTTTGGCTACACCAACATTAGCAAGTCACTGATAGGCCAAAGTTGATGAGTAGATTAAATACTGATTTGTGCAGAGGGTGGCCCCCTTACATCTACATTATATATCTTTGTGGGGTTCTACCTGAACTTAGATAGAATCTGGCCTCCTTGGACTGAGCAACCTCAGCAGTGTGTGGTCTTACACTACCTGAAGAATCAAGCACTGTTCTGGTCCTTCGCATCTCTTAACACATGTAGGACGACTGATATGTGCACAGTAGAGAGCTTAGTTCCTGTTTATCAGAACTGTTTTGAACATGTATCAGTACATTAATTTCAGAATTGCACTACACCAACCTTCAGCTGGTTCATAAGCCGTGTAATTCCTAATTTCAGACAAAAATATGTATTTTAACAGGACTCTCAAAATGCAGTAGCAAATCCATGACAGCTTTTCAAGTTATAGAAGAATTAAGGAAGCAATGCATGCACTTTAAAGTTTTGCATAAGTAAGGGACAGCTTATTTCTAAAGAGATTAAATACCAATCAATCCAATTTTATGTTACAAATTCAATGAAATAGCCACTAAGTAAAGAGAGATGGATTAATTTAATATTTTCTCACTCCCGTAAGAAAAACTGTGCTTAGAAATGAAGACGCCAAAACAGAATTACAGAATCACAGAATTGTTATGCTTGGAAGAGACCACTGGAGATCATCTACTCCCGCCTCCCTGCCAAGGCAGGGTCACCTCGAGCACGTAACACAGGAATCATCCAGGTGGGTTTGGATTGTCTCCAGAGAGGGAAACTCCACAACCTCCCTGGGCAGCCTGTCCCAGAGCTCTGCCACCCACAAGGGAAAGAAGTTCTTCATCATGTCGAAGCGGAACTTCTCGTATTTTAGCTTATGGACACTGCTCCTCACAGAATCCCAGAACAGTTACCACCATAATATCATAATCATACATAATATGAGAATAATAATCATAATAATAATATAACCATAAGCACTACAACACACAGTTGTGGACACATGTCATGCACACACATTCTGCTCTACCACGATCAGATCATTTAATCATGCCTTTCTTCCTCTCTGTCCTTACCCTCACAGCTGCTGCTTCCAACACAAGAACTTACAGACAGCATGCAGTAACATTTTTTCCACGGAGCAGGAAGAGGAAGTCACACTTGAAGTGAGGAACTGGAGTCAGGCCTGTGGCCTGCTGGATCAGAACACACACGGAGCAGTGCAGCAAGAAAAACCCACTGTACCAAGTTTCACTCAGGGAACACCGAGGATAATTCAAGTTTGCAAGTTCCTTAATGGTCACAATAATTGGACCAAAACAGTCGCAACTAAGTAACACAAGAATTAAGTATTCTTCAAAGTGAGTGCTTCATTTTGAATAGTCTGCCTGGTTTTGTTTGCTAGATGCATTTTGAGAGCCTTTCACTAGAAGAAAAAGATAATTAACTTCAGAACTCTAAGGATGTGAGCATCTGCACTTATTTTTATCTCTGCTGCAATCTCACATAGCTCATGAGTGTTGCTATACAAAACGAAAAACACTTATAAACAAGTTACAGCTGATAAATTACTAAGATTCACCACAGACTTACGGCAGATTTTTAAGACAAAGTAGCTTTTAAACTGTTGCCATTTTTTAAAACAGAAATGTAAAAATCTAACGAGAATGACAATACAAGCTTCTTTTTCTTGTGCTCTTTCCTCAGCACACGACATACAGAGGCTGAAGTCTGAGCTACATGTCTGTCAGAAACCAAATTTGACAAATGTCATCGCATCACTATTCTGACAAGCAGTTCTCTGCAAACTGCTGTCCTGTACACTAGTGTAATGAGCAGCAGCTTGAAACGCATAACGTACTTAAATTAAAAACAAAAAAAACCCTAAATTCCGGATAGTAAGTTAATGCATCACAGCTAAAGAATCCTGTTGTTTCTCTTAAGTGGTCAATCTCCAGTTTTCCTGCTGCTTCACGTGGTCATTTTACCGATGCCACATAAGCAGCTCGATTCTTATACACAGAAACATCAGCAAAGAAAGCATATAGGATAAAGCTACAGGCGAGAGAAGAAAAAGCCCTGCAACTGAAATTACAATCAATGTTTCTGAAAGACTGGCCGTAATTTCAACGCCTGGGTACCACAAGTGTGAAATCCAGTAGAGTCTACAGCAAGAGTCGGGTACGACTACTAGGGAGGTAACAGCAAAGTGGTTTTAATGGAAGACAAAAATCCGTCTGGAAGAGCTGAATTTACAAACACGTTCCTCTTCAGCGGTGGGATGTCTCCAGGAGAAGCCCAACTTTCCAGATTCCGCAGACGGAATGAAATTAAGTTGACTTAACAGCTGTCACCTGCGACAACCCCGGCAAACGAGTGTCTCCGCCAAGCCTGTCCCGGCTCCAGGTGACACTCACCCGGGCGGGCCGCCG
>VZTD01002141.1:816829-840076 GCA_013397725.1 Rhagologus leucostigma
CGAAAACAAGGGCGGAAGAACCAAACCAAAAAAAAAAAAAAAAGGGGGGGGGGGGAATCTAAACCAACCACGAAAACAAAAAAGGGAAAAGGCATGCCAAAATAACCCCAAAAGCACCCCCTCCTTGAATAAAACTACACACATAAACCCCCTGAATAGTTAGCCATAAACTAAAACACAAGTTCCACTTCGATAGGAGGAAGAACTTCCCACTGAGGACGGCAGAGCCCTGGAACAGGAGCCCAGGGAGGTCATGGAGTCTCCCTCTCTGGAGATATTCACACCTGGACACGTTCCTGTGTCACCTGCTCTAGGGGACACTGCCTTGGCAGGGGGGTTGGACTACATGATCTCCAGAGGCCCCTTCCAACCCTAACAATTCTGAGATTCTGTTGAAAAGTAAAGAGTTGCTGGGGTGTTCTCTGGCAGATCTGTCAGTGCTCAGTTCTATGCAAGACATTCAAACTGGGCAAAATAGCTTCATTTTTTGAGATTTGCCCATTAAAGCAGGATAGTAAACAAAATCCTTTTGCACAGCATGGTGGCAGCTGTCCTGAGGGACTCCCTGGCACCAGGAAGCTGGTTTGTGGCGGGACAAGGGACGGCATTTCGCCCCAAAACTTCCCCTAAAGAAAAACAGTTCTGTCCGTTTTATTAAAAAAAAAAAGAAAGAAAGAAAGAAAGAAACAAAACCCCACAACAACAACTATAAACAATAAAAGCATAAAAGATACCCCAAAAAAACAAATAAAACCACCAAAAAACCCACACAAAACCCCCCAGACCAGTTAACTGATGCACAGGAGGCTCCACTTAAACACGAGGAAGAATTTCTTTACTTTGTGGGTGAATCTGGTGTGATTTTCCAGAGAGGTTTGGAGTCTCCCTCACTGGACATATTCAAGAACTGTCTGGATGCAATCCTGTGCCATGTGCTCCAGGATGACCCTGCTTGAACAGAGAGGTTGGACCACCTGAACCACTGTGGTCCCTTCCAACCTGACCCGTTCTGTGATTCTGTGATTCTGTTAAAAAATAAGGAGTTGTTTGGGTGTTCCCTGGCAGACCTGTCACTGCTCAGTTGCATGCATGAAATTCAAATGGGGCGAAATAGCTCCATTTATTTTTTGAGATTTGTATGTTAAAGCATGATTATCATCCAAAGTCCTTTTGCACCTGTCACCTGAGTAAGGAAGTGATGTGGAAGCAAGACAACTGTGATTATCCATGATGAAATAAGTAATTTTGAACATGTTCTTTACAAAAAAGGAGTACTGTAGTAGGGCTGATTTTTAACACCCTGCCAGGGACGGTCCTTGGAAACATCACAAAAAAGCCCATCCTCTGTGAATGAAAAAATAGTTTTTAATGTAGACAGTAAGAAAACAAAATCTAGTGGGCCGTACAAGTTGCCGTTGTTCAGGACTGGGTCTTGGTAATGTTATCGAAAAGTTACTAAATATTGCAGAAAAAAGTTTTTTTGGTTTTGATAGATTATTAGAGAACAAGGAAGGCCAACTTCCACAAATATTTATGGCTCATCCACATTTGGAAATTCCCCAGAGCTATTCCAAAATCATGTTTTCACAGATACTTTAAACTAGGACCTCCACACAGATGCTTTGGGAGAATGGTGCTTTTCTCCCATTCCTCTTAATCCATTACTTTTAAACACTATACGAATTATATCCAGTAGACTGAAGTGGATCAGAAGACCCGATCCTGTGCACACATGACTTGAGATTGAAAATTATTTTAAATTCTGACCATCGTCAGAGATGATTCTGACCTTCTGGCAGAGATTCAGTTATTGATTCAGGTTTCTGGCAGAGATTCAAATTTCATGTGGCTATCATCAATCTTCAGTAGCCACTACAGAATGACAGATCATTCATTTTAATTGTAATTGTGTTGGAGGTTTTTTTATTGTAGCAGTTCTAAACTTATATTTGTGTGCTCAGAATTTATTCTCTGTGAATGAAAACATGTTGGATGCACTTTCTTTTTACCTAGTAATAAAAATTTTGTGCTTAGACCTTCTCTCTATTCTGATTATCGCTCCCAGTATGACACTGTCCAAAGGACTGGTTTTGTCACACTAGTTTAATGTTGCTCTGCCATCTCATGGACTGCTCTCCTAAGACAAGGCCACAGAATCACAGAATCATTTAGGTTGGAAAAGACCTCTGAGATCATCAAGTCCAGCCTTTGACAGAACACCACCTTGTCAACTAAACCACAGCACCAAGTGCCATATCCAGTCGTTTCTTGAACACCTCCAGAGATGGTGACTGAGAACCATTTGATGCAACCATGGACTTGCCTGGAGTACTGAGGAGGGGTGAATAAGCCCATCTTCAATGAACACAGCAGCTCACGATGTTGTATCCCAGATCTGTTACGAAGAAATGGGGTAGTCAATTAGGATTCAAATATCTTTATTTACAAGGCAGAAGATTCATTAGAAGGAATAGAATATATCATTGCTAATAACTGGTAGCATCCTAAGTCTGGCAATGTATGCTCAACATTTTACTTTCACATTCTGACAGTGTACAAATAGATAGGACAGACAGTGGACAGAAGTACAAAGCGATAATACAATGTTATGAATCCTTGTTTTAACCATCTGAATTATTTAACTGAAGATACTGGTTATTACGGAGAAAACAGTGGATCAAAGGAAACAGTATCTAAACAGAAGTCACAGCATACAGGATGGAAAGGGACAGGGGAGGCCTAATCAGGGAATAGAAAAAGAGAACAAATAGTAAGAAAGTGTCATGAATAGATCAGAGCACAAACATCACTGAGACAGAAAAATATGTTCACTGCTTCAATTGTAAGAATAACTAGAACATGACTGTAAAATTTGGAGTTGAAACTGCTTAGCCTCCACCCTTTGCTGTTTCTTTGCTGCTGCCAGTACTGCTTTTTTACTCCTTTGGGCTGGAAGCTTCCTCAACTTATAAGTTTTGCGATTCCTTTATGCAGATAACTGAACTAGATCTTTCTGCTGAAGTCAGCTACTGCTGAGGAAGTTTATTTAAAAGGTTTTTTTCATCTGTTAATAAAATAATATTTGTATTACTGTGTAGGTTTAAAACAGAGGAAAAAGAATATAGAATTGCAAAAGCTGCAATCTCACTTTGAATCCAATGCTTTCATTTGCAGTCATTTAAATATGCTATGTAGTTGTTTCCCTGTGGTGGTTACAGGCTAAACTATATCCTTGAAAGTTTACAACATGGACTCCCATCTCTTTGCAAACTTCAACTGCACATTTCAGTTTATGGTCAGTCCAAATTTCTGAGTTACAGAATTAATGTTTTTCACAGCAATCCTCTGCAGCATAACTTGAAATGAAATTTTTAAGATTTAGCTGAAATCACACAAGAAGATATCTACTGGAGGGGTGGAGTTGGTTAGTTGAGGGTTTTTTTAATAAACCACAGCAATACACAAATAATTTGAAGTTAGGTACCAGTGCAGATTTACAACCAGTTAGCTGTTGTGTGGTAACTCCTCAAGGTTAATCTGGGACTCTGATTTCTCAGCTTTTGGATTTGCTTATGGCCTTCACAAGCCTCCTGAACAATGTGGTCATCTGTGTCAGCAGTCACTGGTATGGAAGATGAATTGCTGCCAGAGTGAGGCTGTGGTGTCTGAGGCTGTGGTTCCTGCAGTCTGCCATGCACCAGTAGCCCTCTGAGTTTCACTGCCTTCCACAGATCAGGAAAAGCTCTTGAAATGCCCTTCAGCAGCTTGCAAGACAAAGGAAAAACAACAGGTGCACAGAAGAAAGAGGAACTCATCCTGTGCTGAATCAACACACATTTTCCCAAAAGGCAAGGAAAAAAACAATACTGAAGGAAGATTTTAGACAGCAAGGCAGTAGGAACTGTTCCAGGGGCTTCAAGTGTGTACCAAGGCCAGAGTACCTGGAACATGGTCCAGGTGGTCCTCTGGACAGAGTCTGCTGGTTGAAGCAGAAGGTCAGATCTGAAGCTGCAAGGATTAATGGGAAAGGTTTGCCCAGGCATGCTTCAAGGCGGTATCAGGGGTCAGTCTCCAGCTCTTCTGAATCAATGGTACAGTCTCCCTGACAACTCGGCATCCCCATGCCCTTGATGGGCATGGGATGGGAATGAGTTGTCATGCAATTCTCCTTCCAGGCATGATAATGCAGCTCTTCCAGTGAACAGCTCCTGGTATTTAGAGAGAGCTAGGAAGAGCTGGTAGCTCCTGATGATCATGCTCTGGCTCGGAATTCCGAGGTAATCATTCTCTATAACCCCTCTTTTGTTCCCCAGAGCCGCCTACCACTCCCCTGACTCAGCCCAGGATTAGCAGCAATCTTCTATTCTTTGCCGGTATTGCCCCAAGGCTTTTAAATTACCAGCCTCTTTTTATTAAGAGATGTAAATCTAAGAAAACTCCATAAGAATCAATGTAAGTTTTTCATATGAATATACGGCCTGGCCGTAAAAAAAGAGAGATACAGATAGAAAAAAAGAAGAACTTAAGTCAAACAAGTGGATCAAAACTCAGCAACAAAGCCCTTGGATCCATTCACCACAAAACTTTGGACACATATGAGTACTCTTACTTTTCTTGTAAGAAAAAGTCAAGTTCTCGCGCTCACTCTCTCACACACTCTCATACTTCCTTTTACCTAATTATCTCAGAGATTTCTACGTTAAATCAGTCATCCTTGTTGCCCATTTTTTAAAAACTGTAGTTAGATAATCTTCCTGATTCTGGGGGTCCCTCTGTCAGGGAAATTCCTGTGTCTGTTGCCCTCCACTTGCTGAAACTGAGTCATGACACTAACAAAGGACTAAGAAACTTGTTCTTCATTTGTCGCCAACATCTGTACTGATTTCCCCAGAGCAGTTTCATCTTTGCAGTCTTAGTCACCTGCAAAAGCCCTACTTGTAATGTGTCCCTATAACAAGGTGTATACTGCAGTATTTATGACTTAGTATGTGTGTATAGTGTGCAGCTTTGATTTGTTGGTGATCCAAAGCAAGCAGGTGCGTTTCAGTGGATGGGAGGCAAGCACTGGTTACAGTATACATAAACAGAAATGCAGGCAAATAACTGAAAGTATGAATTAAAACTGATTAATTAAATCTGGTTCCTCAGATTCCACTCTGCTTTCACTGAGCTTAGCTATCAAAGTGATGCTAAATTTAAGCAATATAAAAATTAAGGGAAAAAACCCTCACTGGAGCAATAATTAGAGAAATGACAGCTGGGGATGTGAAAATGCATTGTCAAATGGATGTGTGATTTCAGAGCTTTTCATGAGGTAATCATGAACATACTACCTCGTGAACTACAGGTAGTCATGTTCACCTGAAGTGAATCAACACAAAAAGTCCCTAAATTAAATTGTTACTATTCACTTATATATATTTTAAGTCAACTGTCAATGTGCTTTATGCAGAAGAATTTGCCGAAACGTCTTAATACTACATTTTTTTCATCTTTTTTCTTAAATGGAGTTGTGGCACATTATTGCTGTATTCAACCGAATTTTCTCTTCTGCTTTTCAACATATTTAAGTAATTACTCTTGGAGATGGAAGAAGATGAAAATGAACCAAACAGTAGATTCTCACTTAGAAATCAGTATTTTTCTCGTTCGCAAAGGGTATTTTTTCTAAGGTTTTTAGTTACATAAATAAAGTGCTACATAGTCATACAATAGGTCACACAATAATAATAAAATGTTGTGAGCTGATAACATCAGTTTTCCATTGTTCACTAGATATTACTCCAGGGAATAAAATCAATTTGAGATTTCCCGTCTTTCCTATAATTAGAATCACCACTCTGTCTTTCCACAAAAATAATTCTTTTACCACATTTAAGAGAGCAAACAAATAAAAAAGTCTAAATAAACTTTTCCTTGTCATTTAAAGAAATTTCATCTTTGAATCAGCAGTTCAGATTTTCACTGCACAAGGTATTTCAATGCATTAGAAACAATAGGTAGGCATAGAAAGGCCATTTTGAGCTTGCCAGAGTTTACCAGTTGCAATAGTCAAGTGGGTGCAAATCATCTCACACCATAGGCAAATTGAATAGACAGAAATTTTTAAAACTGTCTTTATTGTATGCTTAAAGGTGTGAGAAGTAGTGTTTCCAAACAAATAATTTGTTATTTGGGTTCTAATTAATAGAATTCACTGTATTCCTAGAAAGTGCCTGGTTTAGACTCTCTGTCACTGTAAATTACTACTTTCGTCAAAAAAATAAAAGTCATTGAAGAGGAGGAGAAAAGCAAATGAGAAATGCTACTCAAGAGATTTATTATTTTTTTACTAATGGCATTATCAATTAAAAAATTCTCTTGGGAAAGGTTCGAGTTACATATTCCTTTTATTCTCTGTGCCTGCAAAGTTTAGGCAAATATGAAACTGCCCAAATAGCATGTAAAATCTCTTAAGTTTTACTCATTTTAATATATCTTTCAACCATAGTGCTCGCTGAATAAAATCAGCATTAAAAATAACTACTGGGCGTTTCTGTTTATCTTAGGAGCCACCATGTGTATTTTAGTTTATGATATTATTCAACATCTCAACTGCTGCATTATAATTTGAAGCACAAAGGAATTAATTCTGATCTGAATTATACCAGGAGTCACTGGATTTAGTGCGCAGGACATGATTGCTCCTGTATTTTTTGTAGAGGTATAGGCCTCAGCTTGGGAAGAGATGGCGGTCAAAGAGAATAAAGAATGCTGGAGAAGCACTCCACTCTAGCAGCTTCCAGACAGCACAATGCAAACACATGAGAGAACCATCCTCCCTACTAAGAACTAGAATTGAACGCGTAATTATATTTTTGCTTATAATTTTAAATATAATTTTAAATTAATTTTAAATTATATTTTGGGAAAGAAGGGAAATGGAGGAAGGAAAGGAGTGTGATAGATTCAGCATGACAATACGGGCTCCCAAATTAGAAAGCCCTGACTAAAGGATATAATCTCTTTTTCTTCCGTGTCTTGTGTCCTGTACCAGACATGGCAAGGTAAAGTCCAAACCACTTCTAAAAAGCCTGCTTAAATTCTTGCATTTAGTAATTCCATTTAATTCAGAAAGGTATTTCACATTCCAGCTGACTTTTTCTACCTCCAAAATGACAGTTGTTAGGAGATTTCAAAATTTCAACTCTTGTTCCTGTTTAAGGGGGGAAAAAAAAATTAGGTCATTTCTTGAGGAACAGAAATTAACTGTTAGTTCCTCACCTACTTTACTTCATCAGAGTCATCATATGCTCCTGAGCTGAGACTGGCAAAGAGGTGTAATGCAACTAATCTGAGTGTGATCCTGTGGCTATTGTAAGGCTAATGTAAATTGCCTTGTAAGGCAATTTAAAGTTTTTGTGATAGCTTGCTTCCCCTTCCCCTCCTATTCATGATTCCCCAGGGCCTCTTTTCACTCTGGTTCACTTTCCAAAAGCCCAGCCTGGTGGATCAATCAAACTGTCTGGATCCCTCAGCTAGGCACCAACTCAGGCCTGCTGGTTCCTTCCCAGGAGAAGTTTCTTCAGAGGAAATTGCAGAGTAGGTACAGAGAAAAATTGAACATTCGCACAAACATGCATTCTCGCATGGAGAAAAATAATTTACTCATTGCAAATAATTTCTACTTCAGATTGATCAGGAAAGCAGTGAGTGCTACTGGTCAGGCAATGCTACATGACAAAACAATAGACAAATCTAGAAAGCTGAACCAGCAGACATGGGTTGCTAACTTGCAGAGAAACACAGGTGGGGGAAAAAAACACACCGATGAACAAAGCTGGACTTGGAAGGACAATACTGCAAGGAAAAAGCATTGGACTCAAATCTCAGTTAGACGAGGATAACAGAGCAATACTCTGCGGGTAAGTGAAGGACAGGCAGGAGGGAAGGTCCTTGTGACTGCAGTGGGATGGTCAATGAATCTGTATGGAAGCCACAGCTACAGATAAGATCAGAGCTGGAGGCAAATTTGAGGAATGGGGAAATCAAAATACTAAAGGAAGTTTCAAAAGTTTTCCTATATGTTGATACCAAAAAGTAAATTTAGGGCACTGTATTGCCACTTGGCCATGAAAGAAGTGATGTCATAAATTAACAGAAGGATTTTAAACCTTCTCGTAAAATCATAGCCATTGAAGATATCGGTACTTACATGGCTTATCTTTTCAGCCATCTTTTCTTATTCACAAGGGTTTTCCCTGGGGGAACTATACTTTCTTGTCTCAAGGTACAAGCAGAAGTTAGAAATTACACCATGATTTTATAAAACCAGCTTCATGTCAACACATGCTTTCACCAGGCACCATGTGTCTACTTCAATTGACCTTACCCAATTACTTAATTTTATGACTCACTCTAACAAAGGTTAAGACATTAAGGTTTTAGAAAGTTATACCAAATAATACAATTATCAGAGATTACTTTCTCATATAATAGTGTCATTAAAATCAGGTAAATAGATGAAGGGTCATGATGTAAATAAACTCACTGAAATTAAAATTCATATTTCAAGGCAACAGCACTGCTGCCTGACATACGTGCATGCTGTAATGTCTCCTTTTTGGGAGTAGGAAATCCTTGGCTCCTTCTGACTTGCAGAAATGACAGGAACCTCATACAAGGAAATCCTCTACAATCTTAGCATTTTCAACTAGGACAAGGGAACAAAGAGGAAAGGCAACTTAGTGTGCTCTTTTTAGGTCGATCAACAAACATTGCTTGTTGTGCTTCAACATGTATCCTCAACTGTAAAACCACGGCTTCCGCGTGGGTGGGAAAATGCCCTGTGGTTTAACAGCAGTGTTCATTATATGCACGCTCAGGTTACACCAGAAGAATGTGTCCCAGATCCTCTGCTTGGGAACCATTGCCCTGTTTCTCATCCCCTTTGATTATCCCCTTGTCCTTGTGCAGATAATCTGTTATCTGCACAGGTTATCTGACGTATGCCATGCCTTGAATAAGAAAAGAAATTTTAGTCAAGTTGCACTAGCAGAATTTCTTTCACTTGCTCTGCATTTAAGAGCAGTGAATCTAATGCAACAAATATCCTATTTTTCAACTTTTCCTGTTGTTATTCCCATCAGAAGTCATTTACCTTCGTTGATAGCAGTGCTACCAGGGAAGTGCATGTTGCTTCTCCACCCTGCTGCCAGGTTGTGTTCAGCCACTAGTTAATCTTCCAGAAGTATAGCAGACATTTTTTTCCCCTGGATATATGAGATTGCACTTGACATTTTAGGATCCGCTTTCTCTGAATGGATCCAATTTATCCTGGAATCCAGATTGTGCTGTGCAATGTACGTTGCCATCCTGATTTATCCCTGATTCATCTCTGCTTTCAGCATCTGCAAATGCAGTTGCTTGGTGGTTGCATATTTGTTTCCAGAACATTCATTAAACTATTACCTCTGGTAAGGTCAGGTATGTATGTTTCTGATGCTACTTTGTAAGGTCTGTCATACAGCATTTATTATTTCCCGAATATCTTATTTATATTATATAATGTTAATTTATCTTAGTTTGAAGGCCATGAAAGACTAAGTTAGATACCCTACAGAAGTGTATTACATCAGCACAGTTACAAAACCCAATTATAATTGGAGTTCATCAGAGTACAACCTGAATTCAGCTTGCCAAGTCTTCAAGGCCTATTTCTAAAACCAAATTAGTGAGCATCAATATACTTCTATTGATGGTACTTCATCTTTTACATTTTATAACTGATGGAGTCAACCATGTTGTTTGAGTCCAGCATTGGTGGACTTTCCACTGCATGCTCAGAATTATTAACAATGATTAACAGCAAGACAGAAAACTCTTCAGTTCATCTGGGGTTATTGCATGAAAGTTCTCTTTTCCTTCTTTTTAGAATATTTATTTATTTTTAGAATTTTTATTAATGCAGTTTAAAACTTACATTTCCATTTTGGCCTGGCAAATTATCCAGTACCCTGATCAGATGTAAATACATCCTTTTGCTCCTTACCAAATACTGTAGCTAACATTAGCACTCTCCTATCAATCTAGCACCAAATCTTACCTGCAGTTTTTACCTCTTTTTGTTTCTATTTTAGATTTCCTTCTGTTGTCCCTCATTTTACTAGGCTTGACTTTTCTTTGGATTTTTGTGGTAATTTTTATTGACATATTTATGTTTGCTATCTACTTCTAACTATTGTCTTTCCTTCCTTTTCCAGAAAAGGTTTTAAATAAAATTGTTCATTTTAATATTTAAAATATTGCTTAACACCATGCAATAAAGTCTTCTGATACACACCTTAATTTTCATTAATATTGTTAATTTTCTCATCTAATACAGTCTCAGTTTTTCTTATTTCTTAGCTATTTTTTTCTAGGAAACTTAAAATCAAGCATATGTAGACAATTTATTAGTATGTGTGTATCTCAGTAAATGCAAACACTTCTGTAAATGCCTACTCAGCCACAAGCACGTGCACATGTAACAGAGCTTGGCTGAGCCTGTTCTCTGTGTGACCTCATTTGGTGTAATTGGTTGTGAGCATTATGTCTTCAGGCCACCACAATCTTCCAGCCTTGTGATCATTCCAGCCCTTCCCAGCACAATCATGTGTGCCATCTATTGAGTACTGGAAAAATATCAGTAATTCCTGAAATCTCTAACGCAGTTTTACCACTATCTTCATGAGATTTCCATTCTCCACATCACCAAAGACAATGCCTTTTCTATTTTCACATGTTATTGACAGGCACTTAAGGGCTTATTTGTGGGGTATTTTAATGTTGGTTTGTTGTTTTGGCTCTTTTTAAAGCTCTTTACTTTTAACCCTCCTGATTTAATGTTTTCCATATATTATTCATTCTTACATTAAGTCACATTTTAAATGCATGTGTGATTTACCTGAAGAAAAACCCTAAAGATTTAGTCCCTGATTGATTTTTTTAATAATCTTTGCACTTAATTATCTTAGAGTAGCTAATGACCTTTTATCACATTTTATTATTAATGCAATCATATGCAAAGAAATTGAATTTGGGTGTAATTCAGATCTAAATCTTAACCAAGTGACACCAAATGTAATGCACTAATAGATAAAATTAGAGTTCAGCCAGTGGCATGGTATTACTATTTTCCTCATCATTTATTGGATACTAAAGAAATACAGTAGCTGTCAGAGGAAATTCATTGATTTGATTCTGACTGACAAGATTTCACATGTGCTGGAACATACTTTGTTGCAGTTTCTATAACAATGCATGCTGCTCTCCTGATTTTTGTGGGTTTTACCTAAGATGGCATACAATTCTTCTTAAATCTGCTTTTATTATTCATCAGTGGGGTAGCATAGGAGTAAATAGCAAGCACAAGAAATATTGCTGTCCTTCTGCTGTCATTACATGTTTGATTTAGCAAGTCAATAACATGACTGTAAAGGCTGTTCATATGAGATAATAATCACTGCAGCATTTGGGCCCAGAAAATGCTGATAACGTCTCCAAAACCAAATCTGTTGATGGAAATTTCCAAGAAAATCACTTTGACAGGAGATTACTAGTTTTACTGCAGGCCAGATGCAAACTGAAAGATAACTGAATGTGTTGATGCTTTCATCTTGGAGGTGCCAAGTCTACTGCATTTCCCATTTTATTTCGTACTCAAAAGTGGGTCATACTTTGCTTCTGTAAAAATATCAAGCTGCAGAAAATACATTGCATACTGGAAAATATATTCATAAATTGTCAGCTATTAGTTTTTTATGATTCTATATTCAAATTTTCTCAATAATAAAGGAAAAAAAATATTCTGTCATGATAAAAAATACACTGCCCAAAAGATATTGAAACCTATTCGAACTGTATTTAATGGAGCAGATGCAACTTTTAGCCAAATGAGAAGAACCTAGACAGATCCCAAATCCCTTATGTGCATTACTGAATGTATCACATATTTTCCAGTACTTGCAGAAATAAGTAGGAACACTATCTTTGTTCTTCAAGTGTTCACATGCCTGAGGACACCTAGAAGGAATCTGCTTTTATTTTTCTTCATCACAGGCAAAACCAACCCAACAGTTGCTTTGGTAGGTTGCTTTGACAGATGCATTAAGGTCACCGTGTGATGTTTGTACATGTTCAACTCCTTCCATGATTTTCGCTTGGCTTCAGCACTCATTTCCACTGTGGGCAGAGTAGCTCCATGCACAGGGATGCATGGCGTGAGAGAATATGACAAGAAAAATCACAGCTTTGTTTCCACGGCTCAGCCCTCCTTGGGCACCTTAACTTCCACTAAAATTAACCTATGTTTGTGTCTGTTTGCCAACACAAGGACATGTCTCATGTCTTCTGTTGCCCTATCTTGTCATTTGCCACAGACATCTCCACCGCACCTATCATCAGAGTACTGGGTAAAGAAATAACAGGCTGAAAACAGATAAAAATGAGAATCCTTCATAACCTTTACAAATAGAGCAAAATAAATTTCTCTGAAATATCTCTTGTCATTGTAACTTTTAGCCATTAAGTCTTTCCTTATTTTCTTTGACAGCGGTAGTTGATGGTCCATCATGCTGGCACAAGGAATGTGGGCCACAGCTGCCCACACCTGAGAAAATGCCATCTCCAGTGCCAATGGAAAAGTATTTTTAAGAGTAATCAAAAGTAATCAATGACTGAATCATCAGCTTTGAGATAACTTATCTCTGCCTACCACTATTTTAAATGCCTTGTCAGTTACATCTGTGCTCGACAGTTACTCCCTTTCCAAGCCTGGCACTTGGCACAGGCCTCCTTCTGCTGATAATGGCAGGCAGAAGTGTCACTTAAGCCAGTGTTCAGAATAATACAGGGGGGAGAAAAATGAGGAAAAAGGATGAAAGATTTCCTTGCACGTTTCTGAGCTCCTTTGTTTCCAGGATCATTTGCTGGCCTCAGGACCTTAGTCAGCTTTGCAGGGCTCCTTCCCAACAGTGATCTGGCCAAGCAGTTGCGCCTTTTCCGCTATTCATCTGGTGGGGCTTGTTTTCACTATTTATGCCAGGTCACAGGTTATGGAAAATTAGGTGCTCCTGATCTGAGACACACATATATATGCATGCATGTCTAAAAATGCAACTGTTTAGAGCAGCCTAGATGAACTAATGTATCAGCTTTTGTTGGATTTGGGAAGTGTTAGGCAGGCTTTGGCTAGAGACTCGTGGCAATTGTTTAGAGGCTAGACAGGAACGGAGAAAATTGTAGGGCTTTAGCAGTGTTCAGAGTCAATATCCTGAGATACTTAGGTTTTATTTAATCTATCTGCACTGCGTTAAGTTTTGTTTCTTTATTTATGTGTTTAAGTGCAGTCTGAGCAAACAAAGTGATAAACTGGGTTAAGGGTGGGGGCGTTTTCGTGATTGAACCTGAAATTTTTGCAAATTGTTTTTACAGTCAAGTGACGAAATCACTGGCTAACGGCAAAAGACAATTTGCATATAATGCATGAGTGCAGTTGCTCTTCACCAATCCTGCTATCCGTTATATCAACTTTTTCCTGCTACTGACAGTTTTAGAGGGAGGGTGAACAAACTGGCAAAGGGTAATCTGATTTTATATTCTGTTACATTAAAAGGGGAAAGCTCTCAGACAGCATTTGTGAACCTTGTACAGGGTTATTTATAGAAGATTCATCTGTTCCTCAGGGAAACAAAGGAACCTTTTCAACCCTGTCTAAAGTACAGGAATGATCTAAGTTAAAACCTGCCTGAGGGCAAACAGTGTGTAACAATTCAGAGTTTATCCTTGGACAGGGAGCATGTTGGGTCTCTGCTGTACTCTCTTTGCACCTTGTGCAATCATTTATACTTCCGTGAAATAACTGCAAAATACCTCCTTTTGTCTGACTTAGGCTTTGATTGTATTTTATAAGGCTCTGTGGAGCTATAGATGATGGTGGCTTCCGAAGAAGAGATTACATCTGAAATCCTGCTATAGATCGATCACAGACTGTTAAATATGTTAGAAATGCTGTTGCAGAGTGCTCTGGCAAGCTTGGCAGATTGTTTTACAGTGGTTTGAGGTTTTGCCTCAGTATCCAACCCCACTCTCTGCCGCAGCTGCCTTCTACATAGCAGAGCTGGTGGGGGCAATGCGGACTCTTGCCTTAGCAGTTCTGGTGCAAAAATTAGCATTTTAGCAACGGGGAAAACAGGTGGATTTGCTCTAAAACGGCCAACCGAGTAGAAGCATCTGAGGAAAAGCCTGTGATACACTGCAGGTTGCAGTCTGGTACAATAGCTTCTTCTAGCTCCTCCAAATCCAGAGGGGCTGTCAGTGAGTCGGTGTGCATCCTTTCTTTTGTCCTTCCATGCAGCCCCAGGCTGTCATTTTGAGCTTCGGATCCCTATCTCGACATGACAGAAAGCAGTAAGCAAATGTAAAGAAAGGCCCTTTCCTCTTCCATTAGCACCAGGAGTTTTCAATGGTGCTCAGACAGTTAGAGGGCAGCAATGTTTTTTCTGTATCTCTGCAAGAAAATTCACCAAAGCTTATCTGTCATATCTGAAAATTTGACAAAAGCCAACAAAAAGCCTTCAAAAGCAGCTGCAGTGACCACTAATTCAATCTGCTGTTATTCCTAAAACCAGAGAAGTGGCTAAAATACTCCCAGAGGTAGGTATGCCTTTACCCAAGCCAGACCCTGAGATGGCTAAATCAAGGAACCACTTGCCACACAACAGCCTAACACTTCCCCTGCAACTGCTGCCTAAAACCTCTGAGTGTAATTTTCCAGCTTCTGACTTCACCTGTTGGAGAAATTGCCTTGTCTCAACAACCTGGATGGTTTATAGAATCATAGAATATCCTGAGTTGGAAGGGACCCACAAGGATCATGGAGTCCAGCTCCTGGCCCTGCACAGGACAACCCCCAAATTGTTGTCCCTTATAGGAGCAGCATGAAGTATTCTTCCGTTTTCTGGGCTCAGGAAGACTTTCAGTAAGCTGTTTGTGTGCATATTTGTGACATTGTCCAGCAGCAACACTACAAAAATGAAATAATCTTCACTGTGATGTCAGGTTTTGAAATCATTGACTGCAGGCTTTGCCTGGCCCATGGGGGATGAGTTCCTTACTTTTGCTCTCAGTGAATCCTCACACTCACACGTATTTTGGTGCTACCAGGAGGCTCAGCTTGTCTGTTTTCAGTGCTCTGCTTGATGCAAGCAGGGCTGCAGGACCAATATGCACAATATTAATAACATATTCTAAGAACAGATATCCTGCATATTACACCAGGAATGTCATGTGGTGCAAAATGTTTATTCTTTTTTATATACTCTGCCTTATTGAAAGCCTATTTTGAAGCATTTGGTTTTGTTTCTTTCTATGTATAGATTCTGTCATTTCTGCAGGTTGAAAGAATACAGCACGGATGTGTCCTTACTGCTGCAGTTATCTTCCTTCTGAAGGAATTCCAGCCACTGATATTGCCAAGACAGAAAGTACATACCGAAATTGAACAGAATGCAAAACATGGGTTTGCAGCCTTGAACACTAACTGCTAAATAATTCCAGAGATGTATCCATGCATGAGAACTAACACTATTAAAATCCCTTTTTAATGAGAGGTATAAATGGAAATTCCACCAGCATAATGATGGAAGAATAAATTTTTGTAATTCATCAAGATCATATCTAAAAGAGCTCTAAAACACTCTGTCAGTGCCATTGCAAATATTAAGCTCAGACCTAAACCTATGGGAGCTGAATCTGCTTGACCCCCTACACTGGGTTTGACTGGATAAAGGACATAGAAAATACATTATGACTGTGCTTCATCAGAAGTATAGTACTTCACTGTTACATGGAGGTTCTGAGTTCATGGAAATCAGACAGCCAGTAGCAGCAGCAATATCAAACCCAATTTTTTTCCTTAATGAATCTATAAGAAAGTTTTGCTCAAGACTTCACTGAGGTCAGAATCAGGCCCTCACATTGGAATATTTTTTGGTGTTAGCACAGTTGGTCTAGATTTTCATCAAAAAAAACAAGCCAGATGTGATCTGGGAGGGTCCCCCTCCCCAAATTAAATTTTTTTCCCTTTTACCTTCCAGATTTATTTCAAAAATATTATGAGCTGATATAATGGACAAATAAATTCACCACAAAATAATAATTATTTCACTCAAATGAACTGTACTTTCATAAGCTGAATATTGTTATTATATAAAGTAGTAGTGCAATACTGAACCAGTAATAAAATGCTTGAGGAACTGAGACAGTAGTTGAAGGACTAGATATATGTGGCTTCCTTAGGTATAGCCACAATGTTGTAATAATGTTTGAACTAGAAAATACTGAGTGATGATTTAGCATGAATGAATCATGGTATAAAACATAAGAAGCTGCTGCTTCTCACTGCTTAGGTATGTCTGAGTAAAATGAGACCTCCTTTAAGAACTTATGAAAAATATGTAGAAAAATGTTGGACCTATACAGAAACTTGGAGATCCTGTAATAAGGTAGACCTCAGTGTTGAAGACATTGTAAAAGCACTTTTAAATTTGTTATTCCAACATAGTAAATTCAGTTTGGTAGAAGAATTCCTTGTTCATTTTGTTCTAACTGGACTTGTTTCTGTTTCATGTAATTCAACATGAATCCTTTACTAATATTTTTAAATTACAATACTCAAATAGTACCGAAGGTGGATGCTATTTTTTGTGTATGACCACAAAATAATACATTTTACTGGAATTTAGTATTTTGATAGAATTTAGCTCCACGTGACCTGTTTTCTACAAACAGCCATATTTTGAAAAGTCAGTACCTTTTGCTGTTTTTCTAGGCGGAGAATTATGTTTACTTTCAAATAAAACTCCTTGAAAATCCTGAATAAGACTGATCATAATCTAAATGTAATTGACCCTCTCCTAAGAATTTGTTCTTCAGAAATAATTTTGAATTATGAAGATTGGCAGCTCTTCTTATTAATATATTTATAGTATATAGAAAGAATATATATATTTAAAAAATATATGTGTGTTGTGCGTCAAAAGTTCAAGTTCTTTGTTCCTTTCATTTTCTTTCAGAGCAGGACCTGTTAGAGAATTCAGCTAAGTGTGTAGCCATTCTAAAATTACTCAGGTCTTGAAGTTCAATGGCCTTTAGTTTTGTTCACTAGTGATAAGAAGCAAATTTGATATCATTATTCAAATGTTATTATTTATGAATTTAAAGTCCCTATCCTCTTTGCTGTGTAAATTCCTAAGAGACACGTTATTCAGGTTCCTGAAGACAGACCTATCTCCTTATCAGTTACTGTTCTGATGCTCAGAAAAACTTGAACATTTGTCCACACACATTTGAAAATTGCACTGACCTGAAAAATTGTCTTCACCATGCAACAATACCATTTTTCTGCACTGAAAAATGAGTAAGAATCCTCTGCTAAGAGGTGTCGATACGCCATGAGCACTCCTGAGAATTGGTAGTTTGGTCACGCCTGCTCCAAGAATATCACAGCAATTAAATGATGCTTTTAGAAAATGGCTGTACTGGTAGTGTTCAGTATTTTCATCTGTTCTTCTCTAAGGTCATGGATAACCATAACATAAGTTGAGTGCTTTTCTGGATCGATATCCTGACATGCTGGCACAGTTCTGTGCAGTATCCATTAGCAAGGCTGACCTCTTGCCAGAATAGCATATATCAAGTGCCCGTTACACACCCATGCTGCAGTCTGGCGTGGCAAAAGAAGATCCTTATGATGTCTAGCCAAGGAAATCTCAGTATGTCTTTTATGGTTTGTAGTACCAAAAATGTATCAGTTACTCAGCATCCACTAAAAACATACTACTTCTTATTCCCAGATCCTCTTTTCCTTATTGCCAGTGCAAAGTCAATGAGGGTGAGCTAATGGGCCATGTCTCACGCACCACAGATCAGAAGGGACAGCAATAGTAATGTACATAAGCATATTATTTTACTGAATTTGCACATTAAACTGATTAATTCTAGCAACCATTGCTGATGGGAAATAATAGACAAAGAGAAAATATATTTATTGTTTAATTGTTTTTGACAGCAGAGGACAAATGTACCTATATTTGTTCCCCCTCCCCATCCCTCACAGACAAGCATGTATGCACAATATTTAAAATTTTAGCACTCCTATCATTGTGAGTGCGGGTTGGACCACTGAAAACGTGTAGTAAGTCTTATGAGGGATACAACAAACAGTTGACAGCCAAGTCAAAGAGCATTATTACATTCAGTGATTTTAAACCCAGCATGTGCTACTTCTATTGCCCTAATTCAGATTTGTGTAGCATTTCCTGTGTATTCTTGCCTGGGTTTTGAAGTTGTAATTTGAAAACTGTTTATGTGGTCTTATATAGGAGTCTGTCATAGCAGGAGGGTTAATTTTTTTTAAGTTTTGATAACTTCACATAAATGGCTTCATTCTGAAGGTCCATGGAGGCTGTGAGGTCTTACTGTGACTTCATTTGCAGGTTTGAGGTCAACAGGGTGTAGACTTGCATCTTGACAAATGTAATTTACTTCACTGATCATTATTTGCCATGGCATTTTAGACTGACTCCCACATCTCACAGAAGAGGTGTTTTAGAGAGGTTACAGACTCAAGGACCTGTAGACAAATCACCCAGCACTCCCTTTTCCCACAGTGGGTGGGATGGGGGAAACACACTCTATTCCCTTTTACACTGCAGGTTAGTTTTCACCACTTTAACCATGATCACATAAGAGACAAAACCCCGAGTAAATTAAAGGAAACATACACACAGAGCATATAAAGTTAATGTTTTAATGTATACAGTATACAGATACACTGGCTTCTACAGCAGCCTCTCCTATTTGTTTGCAGCCCCATTCCAGGAGCAGGCCATTCTTGTGTATATTGATGATGACAATGCCGTGCTGGAGGTGGATGACAAATAGCAGCATTTCAGATGCAACGGGACCAAACAAATTGAAAGAAATCCCCCCTCAAAACAGTATTGGGTGTACTACCTACTGCTAAGGGCTGCACGTAAGTTTCCATTTACAGTGCAAGATGAGACTTAAAATAAGCAAAGTTGGTTAAACGAAAGCTGCTTTGAAAAGACAGCAAGAAGTGAATACTCACATTATAATAAGAAAAAATTGAACCCTGTTCAAGAGAATGGAATCTTTTAACTAACCTCTATTCTTACTGTGTAAGTTTAAAAAAGCATGTCCATTTTTTTACATGTACAGTACAACATACTATCTTTCAAAGATGCACTTGATCTGTAAGAAATTAAAATTCATGTATTGAAGAATACACAGTGATTAAAGTGGCTGTACTCACATAGTAACATGTTAACAAGGAAACTGCCCTCTAGACTTAAGGTTTTGGAATCAGAAAGTGGCTCCTTTTTGGGAAGAGAAAGGTTCAATGTGTCATGTGCCTGGAAAGTTGCTTTCCTTTTCTTTGAGAACTGCCCTCGGGAAAGAAAACTCCTCAGTCAGAAAGATGGACAGTGTTGCTCCAAAGGGCATGATACACTGGGAATATTTGTGTAAGTGAAAAAACATCTAGTCCACCAGAGCAAAGTAGCCTAAAACATAGGGAAAAAGTTATTTGATTCATGGCTTCCTGGACATCTAAAAAACTTTTTACATGTATGAAATAAGCTGTAGGACTTAGTTTCGTCTGTGGCTGCCAGTGTTTGCAGAGATACACCTGGAAAGAGCAAAAAAGATGTCCTTCCCCTCGCACATGGCACCTCCTGACCCCTCTGCAGTCACACAGCTTTGCCTCTTTCCCCTTCTGCTCACATCCATTTTTGACTGCTCCCACAGAACAAATCTCTGCATTTTTCATATTGGCAAGTAGGTGTGCTGTTCTTGCACCAGCATTGTCAAGAAAGCAACCAGAATAAGAGTTGTACAAAAAGTATTTGTACAAAGTTGTACAGTAGTTGTGCAAAGGTGATCTAAAATGTGCCTTTTGAGTGGCAGTCTACCCCTGCGAACAGCAGAAGTCTACGAGCAGTTCTAAAAGTTTTCATTGTTGAGATTTCATTTCACAAACACATTTTATCACAAGGAATAAAAAGTTGGAAGGGCCATTGGTTTCATTTCATCTAAAAAGTCTGATTTAAAATGCTCTTCTTCAAATAAATGTGTTTCATAAACTTCAGCTGCCTGATTTCTCTTTACATGTTGTTTATGTGAATGGCAAAAACTACGTAAGATTTACAGGGCTGGTGCCATGCTCTATATTGCTCTGTGGTGCACCAGTTGTCAGCTCCAAGGTCACAGCTTTATTAAAGGATCAAGATTTACAATAACGTTAACAAGAGCATGAATGCCTTCACAGACACCTTCCTGTAGTTTACTTCCCTGAAGTCACCGGCAGTTTCTCCCCCTGCCAAAGCTACTGATCGATAAACACTGTGGTCTCCTGAACAAAGTTCAAGTGGATCTATCATGTCGCTTTTGCAATAAATCTTTGCTTTTGTTTAACATCTGCCTTCAAAAGACATAACCTTCTTTACCTGCAGTAATTAAACTTCCTAACAGCCTTATTTGGTGATTGAAACCTGCTCCCTTTTTAAAGACTGAGAAACTGAGGCATAAAGCCATGCTTTGCTGAAGTCACACAAGAAGAGTAAAAAGACTTGGAAGCCTATCTCTGTCAGCTTCCCGTGTGCTGAGGCTGAGGGCCATGCTGCCTGTACCCCAGTGGTAGTCGTGTAACATCTGAACTGAGGCTTCTGTAGTTCTTCCTTTTTGAGTACTGTCACGGCCTGGCTAGAGCGCACCTGAAGCTGATATACAGCTGTGGTGTCGTTCTCACTGGCACAAACACATACGAGAAGCCCTGCGCACGCTATTTACCACTTAAGGAGTAGTTCTGTGTCTTCTTCTGGCTGTCCCTACAGTGCTGATGAGGTTACTGCCACCAGCTGCTGCTAATCACCCATCATGCCTACTCAGATTGACTGGTCTGGCTTCCTGCTTCATTTCATAGGAGAAAAGCAATCACTTTAAATAGTTGGGGGTTTTGCCAGCCTATGAACAGCCCAGATAACCCTTAGCACCAGTGATGAGAGCAGGATAGCAGTAACCTCCTGAGCTAGCACAGTCACATCTTACCAGAGGACATCTTACCACAACACCTCAAATCCCAGGTCTGTCTTCTCCTGGGAGATCTCTGCCCAGGGAGTTCTGCCTTTTCCACCGGATTTTCTCCCAGCCTGAAGCATGGGTAGCAGATATCCCAGCCCAGGCAACTTAATTCACTTTGGGCCCAAGGCTTTAGAAGTGCTTCACTTTAGAGTTTCAGAAAGCTTGGTACTTAGGCATGCAAATTTTGTCTCCATGTGGTCTAAAAAGAAGGTATTTAGGGCAGTCACTGGCTTTTACTCTGCTGTCTCTGCTTTTGCTTAGGCAGATACTAACATTAAAAGGTAATAGTAATTGTGACAGATGCTGAACAAGAACACAGAGCCAGCATCCTTCACAGAATCACAGGATGGTTCATCTCTCATCTTCACCTGGAAGAAGTGAAGAAGCCTCACCTCAGCTTCAGCTTCACTCCCTGTGGTTCCCTCTCCCCTCCAAACCATGAGCCCAGATGGTGTTGTGGGCATTGCCTCTTGCTGCTGATCACTAGCAGCAACAAGAAGCAGCTCTGATGGATGTCTAAGGCATTTAGGCTTTCATTTGGTTTTGAAATGCTGGAGTCTGAAAGCATATGTGAACCACAGCTCTCAACATTTTGCACTCTCTCTTTCCTAAAAGTCTAACCCCAGGCTAGAGAGAGAGGGGGATCTCCCTACCTAGTGATCTCCTCTGAACATCTAGCTATGGTACAGACAGCCGCAGTCAAGGAGACAGGGGAAACCAAGATGAAGGATCCATTTTCTCTCAGCCCTGGCACTGGAACGGGTTGCCCAGAGAAGTTGTGGATGCTCCATTCCTTGAAGTGTTCAAGCCCAGGTTTGGATGGAGCTCTGGGCAACATGAACTAGTGAAAGGTGTCCCTGCCCAGGGCAGGGTGGATGGAACTCTAGATGATCTTTAAGGTCCCTTCCAACCCAAACCATTCTATAATCTCTGAGCAAAAAAAGCCAGGCCTAGTCTGAATCTTAGACTCATTACGATTACAATCTTCAAAAATTAATATCATTGACAGACTCTCCACAAATCTGTTTCTTTTTAAAGCATTTTCAACATTTTGGTTTTTGTTTATATGCCAAGAGTCATGTCCAAATGAGGTCAGTGCTAGATGTGCTTAACAGGTCCAAAGTCTTCTCTGCCTGGAGAAATCTGTTAGCATCACTATACCACTAGATTGATACTCTTGAAAGTCCTTATCATGGAAGAAAAGTGTACAGTCATACCACTGAATTAAGATTTTGTGGTTTTTGGTCAGAATCATTCAGGAGGCTGAAAACTTGCCCCAATTCTCAGTAATACCACTAAAACTACTCCATAAAATCACTGCTAGTGCCAGTCTCAGAACTCCAGCATCAGTTAGGTTGGAGAAGACCTCTGAGATCATCAAATCCAACCTATGACCAAATACCACCATGTCAGCTAGACCACGGCACTAAGTGCCATCTCCCATCTTTCCTTAAATGCCCTCAGGAATCCTGATGCCACCACCTCCCCGGGAAGCCTAGTCAAAAGTTTAATCACCCTGAAGAAAGTCCTTCTGATGTCCAACCTAAACCTCCTGTGGCACAGCTTGATGCTAATTCCTCTTGTCTTGTCACTTGTTGCCTGGGAGAAGAGGCCGATCCCCATCTGGCCACACCCTCCTTTCAGATAAGGTCACCCTGAGCCTCCTTTTCTCAGCGATAAGGTCTCCCCTGAGCCTCCTTTTCTCCAGGATAAACAACCCCAGCTCCCTCAGCCGCTCCTCATAGGACTTGTGCTCCAGACCCTTCACCAGCCCTGCTTCCCTTCTCTGGACTCGCTTCAGCACCCCAGCGTCCTCCCTGGACGGAGGGGCCCAAAACTGAATAAAGGATTGGAGGTGCGGCCTGAGAGCTGCCGAGTTCAATGGAACTGGACGATTCGCTCTAGAAATAACCCAGAGCATGAGCAGTGCCACTGTGCAGGTTTCCGAGCGCTGCTGTTCCGCCGGAGGCCCGCGGGCGGGCGGCGGGGTCGGCGCGGCGGGGCGGGCGCAGCGCGGTGGGCGGAGCGGGGAAGCCTCACGGACAAGGCGGAGCGGGGGCCGTGTCG
>VZTD01002141.1:845554-968857 GCA_013397725.1 Rhagologus leucostigma
ACAGGCTGGGGGAAGAGTGGCTGGAAAGCTGCATGATGATAAAGGACCCTGTGGGTGTCGGTTGATAGTGCTTGAGCCATGATCCTGCAGTGTGGCCAGGTGGCTAAGAAGACCAGTGGCATCCTGGCCTGCATCAGAAGTAGTGGGGGTAGGCCCCTCAGTCCAAGAAGGACACTGAAGTGCTGGAGCGAGTTCAGAGAAGGGAAGTGGAGCTGGTGAAGGGTCTGGAGCACAAGTCCTGTGAGGAGTGGCTGAGGGAGCTGGGGTTGTTTATCTTGGAGAAAAAGAGGCTCAGGGAAGACCTCATTGCTATAGGTACCTGAGAGGAGGTTGTAGTGAGNTGGTCATAGCAACCCCAGGCAGCGCCACAGGCTGGGGGAAGAGTGGCTGGAAAGCTGCATGATGATAAAGGACCCTGTGGGTGTCGGTTGATAGTGCTTGAGCCATGATCCTGCAGTGTGGCCAGGTGGCTAAGAAGACCAGTGGCATCCTGGCCTGCATCAGAAGTAGTGGGGGTAGGCCCCTCAGTCCAAGAAGGACACTGAAGTGCTGGAGCGAGTTCAGAGAAGGGAAGTGGAGCTGGTGAAGGGTCTGGAGCACAAGTCCTGTGAGGAGTGGCTGAGGGAGCTGGGGTTGTTTATCTTGGAGAAAAAGAGGCTCAGGGAAGACCTCATTGCTATAGGTACCTGAGAGGAGGTTGTAGTGAGGTGAGGGTCTTTTCTGCCACGTCTTGAAGTGAAAGAATGAGGTAGAATGGCCTTAAGTTGCACCAAGGGAAGTTCAGATTAGATAGTAGAAATTTTTTTTTTAGTGAGAGAATGGTTAGGCATTGGAATGAATTGCCCAGGGTGGTGGTGGAGTCACCGTTTCTGGAGGTATTCAGTAGGTGTCTGGATGTGGCACTTGGGGATATGGATTAGGAGTTTTTATGGTGGTGCAGGGTTGACAGTTGGACAGATGATCTTGAAGGTTTCTTTCAACCTTGGTGATTCTGTAAATACTGAGACATAACTTGATCCAAAGGAAAGTTTGTGAGGGTTAGGATATGTGTCGGTGTACGTTGCCTTGAAATTCATGGGTCTTAATACATTTGCCTCACATCTCTGTTACTGTTAAACTTTAAAAAATGTTGATAGTGGAGTAAAATAATCTCAATTTTTATTGTTTTTTTTTTTCTTCATTTAAAGTAGCAGAAGTGATGCAATATCTGATACTGGCGAGATGGCTAATAATCAAATACTTCAAGGAGAAACAAGGTAGGTTGCTTACTTGTCTGTAGTTGTTATTAAAATAGATTGCAATAGTCACAGTGCAAACTTCTGCTAACGCAAAAACCAAAACACAAAAAACCCACACAAAAACACCAGGAGCTGTATTTATAGAATCCTGTAGTTTCTTGTACATTTATATCTATATGTTAGCAATTTGAGTTTTTTAGTACTTTCCTGAAGGATTTGCACTGAAAGGTGTTACAAGAAAGCAAAACCAGGGTGTAGCTGCAGTGGGAACAAAAGAAGCCCAAGCCTCACAAGAGTGCATTTAAGCATACCAATTGTAAATGTACTTCAGAATTGCAATTTGGTGGTAGCAGTGGGGCTCCTTTAGATCTGCTAATATGTCAGTGGGAATGTGGGGTTTTTTTTGTTATCAAAGCAATGGAAAACAATGATGAGATAGCTCCATTCATACGTTTTCTTCACACTACTTCTGAAACTCTCTTTTCTGTTTAATACTGTTGTATTTCTGTTTACAGTGGACATCCAACCTTCAAATGCCCCCTGTGTCAGGAAGCCAATTTTACCAGACAGCGCTTGCTGGATCACTGTAATAATAGACATCTTTATCAGATCGTTCCTGTGGTAAGGAGAGTTGCTTATGTATGTTTCTTAAGCCACTTTCACTGTAATTATGTGGACAATTTTAAATGTGCAGATGCTACTCTGTATCTGTAACAATCACTGTGGTTTGAGAAAGACAGACAATATACTTCATGCAGTGCATTTAAATTGAGGAGTGACTTTGATGTGAAAACATTTCATGTCCAGCCTGCTGGTTGTAAGGCATTTCTGACTTAGCTGTCTCATTTATCTTGATGTGAAACAGGCTCAGTTTTTGAGCCTGACACTTAACTCTTCTTTGTTTAGTAGTTCAGGTCTGTTTCTGTAGAATTCCATTTGTAACGTAACTACTGTTTCATGTGAAACCTACAGTTACTTGAAAAGTAATCCAAGGTAACCAAAGGGTCTGAAGGAGAAAAATCTGTTTGGTTTTCTGTATTTTCATCTGTATAGGGTGTGTTATTTTTAGTTTTGGCTTACTTGATCATCTCAATTGTATGAAAATTCTCCCAAACAATAAGTAGGATGCAATAATGACTTTCTTTTCTACATTGACTCAGACAGATATGATTATCTTCCACTCCTAAGAGAAACACTTTAGAAATCTACTAAGTTGAAATGTGGTTTTTGAATGTTACACAATTGAGGAAAAGCACGCTTAGATGTATGATTTGATGTTAATGTCTTACTGTATTTTGGTAGCGGATGAGTAGTAGACTAGTTATTCTTGTAGAACATGTCTTTAATGCATTCTGTATTGCCAATAACTTTTTTTTCATTCTGTCTTCCCTTCTCCTTCCAAATTCAGATCTGTCCTATTTGTGTATCTCTTCCTTGGGCAGATACTAACCAGGTTACTAGAAATCTTGTTAGCCATCTAAATCTAAGACACCGGTTTGACTACGGAGAATTTGTGGTAAGCTTTTTCTTCTTTGATGTGTGGAGGAATAAATGGTAACTTTTTTCCTAAAAATCAAAACGCCAGGTAAAAATTTCATCACAAAATTGTGCTCTGGACGTGCTGTGTTCCTGTTCTGTATGGAACTCAGAAGCAGACCTATCTGTTCTTAAACTTTGTTATCAACATGAAGTGCTACTGGGAATAGGTGTTGTCAATAGTTACACTGCTCCAAGCTGATGAGTTAAGTCTTTGGCTTAGTCTTCTCAATCTGAACTATTTATTACTTTTACTCTGTTTAATAGACCAGTTTATTACTGCTGTTTCTGGGGGAAATAAAATAGATGCTGCTGTTTTATTGGCATTATTGACCTTTTAATGCAGAAATTGCTAAATTATATTCTTAGGACTCAAACTGCAGCTTGATTATCTGGTATTGCTGCTACAGCCTCTCTTCCTGTGTGGTGTGAGAGAGACTGAAAAAGAGATGTTTCATTTAATCAATATTCAGGTCGTCTCTTTTCAGGCTTTCTTTGAGTAAATGACCTTGAAGTAGATGCAGAACTACATACACAGATGTAGTCAGTGGCTGATTCATAAGTCAAGCCAACCATTTGGATTCTGCATGTGGGATCAGAGGGATGGAGAATTTGTGGAGTTTCTGCAGAATTTGACAGGCTTTGGGGTGTGCTGCTTGAGCTTTGTGTGGGACAGGGATAGTATTTGAATCACAGGCAGCCTCACTTGTTCAGGATGGCAAAGATGATGTATATTGTCCTTTGAGTTGAGTGAGCTGTGATAAGGGCCTGAAGAGCTAGGGTTTGATACAGGGGATTGGCCTCTTCACCATGAGTGCATGTTTGATGACATAAAACTGGTGACATAAATTCTGATTTGGGGAAACTGCCAGAATTGCACTTAAAAGATGCATTACTCTGGCATGTTAACAACCTGGAAGATACTTCTGCAAAAGTAGCAGATTTTTTGTGTTCTGTGTTTGCTTTCTCATTTTAAGCAGTATATTCCCAACAATCTATGATTACTGTTGTCTGGGGATCCTGTTTTGGTTTTATTAATGGAGGATGTTATGGCTGGTTAGAAGCCCTGTTAAAAGAATTGCATGACAGTCAACTTTCCTGAGCTGGCTGTTCCATAATGTAATTGAGCCAGGGAGAGAAGATGGACCCTTCTGCTTAATGAGCCTTGTCCCACTCAACTGATTCTTCTCCTGTCTCATGTGTCTCTTGGTACTTGGTTCAATAAAAGATTCTGTGCAATGTAAACAATCATCTAATAGCATAAAGAGTCTTCATTTAGGTGCCATTTCCTATGTAAAAATGTAGCAGATGAATGATTAAACTAATGACTATGCTACATCTTGAGTATTTGTCCATTTTGATGATGTTTTCATTTTGTTTAGAATCTTCAGCTTGATGAAGAAGCTCAATACCAAAATGCAGTTCAAGAATCCTGTCATGTGAACTTTTAAAGTAGAGCCCCCTTCATCTTCATACTGATTATCTGAGAGAAAAAATTACTTTATTCTGTTGGCAATCTGAAGGGTATATTAATAAAAATGTTGTTCAGTAACCACTTTTCGGGCTAAGCTTCTTTTCACACTCATAAGGACTTCTGATAAATGATTTTGCTGAAACTCAAGCTTGACATCTTTACTGAGATCTGCCCCTGTGGAATTAGGGACATTTTTGGAACTTCTCACTCTTGTCTTGATTTTCTCTAACTTTTACTACTCTGTTAATTACATGTTCATGTGATTAATGTAGGATGTTCTAATTCACCAAAACCAACTTTGAAAGTATCTTTAGAAAGACATGCAAAGATGCTCTGTTGTACTGTTGGGTTTTTTTCAAGTTCAGCTATCTTCTAGGGTATCTTATGAGATGATAATTTATTTTTTTTTCCCTTCCCGCCAAGGACAGGCATTTGTCCTGCCAAGAACTAATTTTATTTTGATGTTGTGATTTGTTTTTTACCATTGCTATGTGACTGGAAATAACAACAGCTTAAAATATTTCTTTAGCTCAACAATGCAGAGCAGGGCTTTTTTCACCTTTCATTGAGAAAGAATGATGCCATTGCCTAGGAATAATTACATCTATTTTTTCCTCTTTGGGAGCATAACTGAAATAGGATGCTTGCTTACTAATGTGATGAGTGAGGAGTATTCTCCATACTCCCAACTCCTAAGGAAGATGACATATTTGCTGAACAATTCAGGATGACATGCAAAGGGTGTACTTTTTTGGCCTATGACTGTGACTGGATTTTGTTGAAGCTTTTTAAGAACTTCTGGTTTTGCATTTGGAATTGAAGTTTTGGTCTGTCCTGTCTTTCATGGAAGGCTGTGTAGCTAAATAACTAAACTGGCTTCACACCTACCAAAACATTTTATTTTGGTAAAGCTTTTTAAAATTTTTTGTCTCCTGCATCCAAAGGCTTCAAAAAACAGTTGAGATGAAAAAAACTTACTCTAAAATAGTTACCAACATATTTTAAGAGTTCTTGTTCTAGATTTCCACCTTCCCAGCAAGAACATCGTTAAAATTGGAGACAATAGTAATAATGCAATTTTGAATTTAAATGGAAAGTCCACTTGTAAAAACTTTAAGATCTTTTATACAATAGTAAAAGGGAGAAGGGGAAAGATGGCTGCACAGCATACGTTTTGGAGTTTTAAATAGAGAGTGTTCTGAACATACACCTGTTAGGACTGGCTCTACATGCTGTGTCTCCATCACCCATTGTCAAGCTATTGTTATTAATGAGCATTGCATATGTAGTGGAAAACATCCCCGGTAGTTCTCTTACTCTAGACGGTGATTCATGTGTAGTAATATCAGTTGTGCAGCCAAAATACAATCTGCTTCTTGTGCCCTGCCTCTGTGTTCCTCTCCAAACAGAGGTTTTGATTATTCTTTAAATGCTGAGATATTTCATATTCCAAACCTGGTAAGGTTGAAATGCCTCATTTTACAATGTAATGTGTTTCAGAACTGAAACTTCTGATTTATTGAGTGTTGGAACTAAACCACTATACATTGTAACTTGACTTTTCTATCTTAATTTTTTTATGAGTGTAAAACATTACTGAAGGCATTGCTGGCTAAAATACAGAGAAAGTTGTCTATTTCAGAAATAGTTGCCTATTTCAAAAACCTTGTCTGAAGGTTATATCCTTTTTGTAACAACATTTCTTGAATTTTGTTACTGTCTCACTACAGTATTTTGACAGCAGACCGCACTTGGAACTTGTATTCCAACTTCCCTATTTGCCCCCATACTCTTGTCTGTGTATTCTCGCTTTTCTGTCAGCTCTAGTGCTTGTGTGGCCACGTACTGATTTGGAGTGGTTCACTGAGCCAACAGAAAAAAAATCAGATTTCTACTTTTGCTCTGTAAAACCAACTATGAAACAGTGCCCTTATACAGAAAGGACCTTCAAGGTACCTGATGCTGAAGTTTTAGTTTTTCAAAACAAAAACACATACTATGGTGATTTATTACTGCATACATTTCCTAAGGAGTTTAACAGTTACATGTAAGTTTAGTTAACTTTTTTAGATTCAATGAAATGTTTATACAATCTGGCAATAAATACCTACAGCCAATACAGATTCTGAATGCCTCATGGACACTGGAACTAGTTATTTCTATTACTTGAATATATCTTGGGAATTGCAAGTGAAATTACATCTGTTTTAAAACTCTGGGAAACAATTTTTTCTATAGCAATAATTAGTTGTCACTTGATGCATAGTTGCTGAGCATTTTAGTAATGTTTAAATGTTGAGAGACTCGAATACACATTTTAAAGCAACAAATGTGTATTAATGCAATACAAAAAAAACTTTCAAAATGTTTATCCTCTTTATTTAAAATCTGTATTGGCAGGTGCTGCCTTGCTTAAGATTTTGTACTTTTAATATGAAGAGATTGCATCCAATACATTGACTAGGTAAGCATTTAATGAAAATTAAACTATTTAAATATGTTTCTGCTGGTCATGATCTTTCTCACTGAAACTCAGACATGCACAAAAAGCTGTGTATTTGTGATGGGTGATGCTCAAAACATGAAATCTTTACTAGAAGATTGCTTCTTAATGTTTTCATGTTCACATTGCATTATGTATGGTTTCAATATGTTATGTTTGAGTTGTACCTTCTGGGTTTTTTCCTGTTAAAGTGTTTTATTTTCTATTTGTCTTTTTGTTGCATAATAAAGATGATCAATTCCCTCGGTGCTACTTCTTCCTTTTCAGATCATTTCTAAAACTTAAATATGTGATCAGTTGTATGTGTACGCACTTTGAATTATTGGAATGGTGTGTATGCCCCTGGAATGATGAGATGTGACTGATGATGCATCTGTGAGCTGACAGGTTACCTTATATCATACCTTGGGTATTTCAAGCAAGCAGAAAAGATGATAGGTTGGCCAGAATCTACTTTGTGCATCTTTTTTTGCTTCCATGTTTGTATGTTGCTGTCCCATGTAATTTAATAGAGAAATAACATCCTAAAAGGAGAGGGAAAGAGGTATGTAACACTTGGGGTCATTGGCAAACCTTGTTTTTTTAAAGGTAGGTTTTCTGAGAAGATTTAATGCTTTTTTGAGGAAAGAATTTGCCTGTAAGTTTGGGCTGGTTGCAAGTTTTAACCAGCAAGGTGGCAGCTAGATGATTTATCCTTCTGCCGTTTGTTCTTGTGCTGAAAATACCTTTGGTTATTTCTTGTGCTTTTACATTCTAAAGACACACAGATGATAAAAAAGTAATAAAATTGACTTGATGTGTTATTTTGAATGACAGAAATGCAACAAAACTATGTAAATTTCCTTTTGTTAATTTATTCTTTCCCCATAAAATCTAATTTTCTGATCTCTGAGTAAACCTCTGTATCTTCTGAAACTGTTTATAAGCCCTTTGTTAGAGATTTCATTTGATTTGATTTTATTACAGCAATTCATATTTCACTACTTAGAGAGAATGCATGTGATGTGTTTAATTCTCATTGGCAGTATCTTGGTTATAGGATACTTGAGCTCTGTAAAACTGCCCTTTGTTTTCTAGTCTTAAGACAGGGCCTCATTCCTGGGTAGAGGGGGATTTTTGTGCACCCATCTCATCTTCTGACAGGTATTCGGGGCTAGAAGGCTTTCTGTGTTTGGGAAGCATTCTTGGGTCCATCTTTTGACTTTGAGTCCAGTGAGATTTGAATGAGTGTCTGTGAGGACTCTGCTATAAAAGAGTGGATAGTGTATTTTTTATATCCTTTGTTTTATGCAGAAACAGACACACCAATTCATGAGCATTGATAGGGGATGGGACAGTGTTTACCAGACGTGGGAAAATGTACATTTGTGAAATGACTGCAAAACCTGGCATCCAAGGCTGTCGTATTGCAAGACAGAAGAGCTACAAGAATATCTGACAAAGGCATCTTCAGGTTTCTTTTAGGAATGGAGAAACAAGCAATGAAAAGGAACAAAAACTACATTGTCTGTTTTCCATGGAGTGTACATTTGCTCCAGAAATCAGGTTTCTTTTGTTTCCTGTTGTGGCTGGATTTGAAAACACGTAGCAGACAAAATTCAGGGTGTCTGCAATGAGAAGGCATTTCAGTAATGTTAAAACTTCCACTTCCCAGTGAATTGCCAGGCTCTTACTAGGGTCAAAGCATGGGGGGGGGTTTTGTCTCAGGAGTAGAGTGGGTCTGTACTCTTTCTTATATTTCTCAAACTCTAGGTCTGCTTTAGGAAGAACCAGTTTTCACCTCTTCATTTCCCAGCTCTAACCAGCCTTATTCTATCTGTAACATTTTTGTGGACATGGTCAGGAAAGAGCTAAGAAAGTGAATTTTGCGTTTGTTGCCTCACCACGCCTCACACTGTTAGGAAATTGAGGGCAAGGAGGGAGGGAGGAGTCATCACTGCCGAATGCATTCTGTGGAGTAGCATTTATTTCTACTTCAAATCTGTGCTTTAAGTGCTCTGTATACATTTAGAGGCATTCCTTAGCTCTGTGAAGCTGTAGGTTATTTCCCAGGGTTTAGAGAGAGAATACTGTTTTTATGAACTTGCTTAATCTTATGAGGATACGTAGTCACTGAGAAAAGTGCTTCCCACTATTACTTTACATTCTTTCTCTACTGTTGTGTTTCTGTCTCTCATTTTTTCATAAAATGGCTTGAGTTGGAATGAACCTTAAATGTAATCTCATTCCAACCCCATGCCATGGGCAGGGACACCTTCCACTGGACCAGGTTGCTCAGAGCCCCATCCAGCCTGGCCTTGAACACTTCCAGGGATGGGGTATCCACAGCTTTTTTGGGTAACCTGTTCCAGTGTCTCACCACCTATTTTCCTCTATGTGCATTTTCCTACGGCAATTCTCATAAATTTACTCTATGCATTTCCCTCCCACTCCCTTTTCTGTCTTTTAAAGTAGTCAGCAATTAAATTGCTACGATTATATTACTTGGCTACTAATTATTGTTTCATATTCTGTATGTTTTATAAGCTCCTCTGGCTGTGCCCTTAATATGGGCTGGTGTGGGCCGCAGGGGTAAATACAGTAACTAAGAAGCTTAGCACCAATAATTTCGAGAGTTCTCCAGACATGTTTACTTCTATTGCTGGGGGAGTTTATGTTTCTCAGAATGTGTTTGCGCTTGGAAAGAATCTGAAAGTCTTAGCAGATAGATGTTATTGCTTTTAAACATATTTTAAAGCATTTACTTTGTTGTTTTCTGTAGGGGGAGGATCTGGTTTTGGATTGGAGAGATTAGGATGAGGTTGAAAATTAAAAACTTTTCACAGAGGCCAGTTCTTTGATGGTAATAGCACCCCTTTTTTCCCCAAAAACCTTGTGTTGGGTTCTCTGGTTTTGCAGGTATGGACAGAAGAGTGTGGGGTGTTTCTTTTCCAGGGTAACTGCTGTGGCCCTAGTGCCATAGAAGGTGAGATTCATGTGCCACCTTAGTTGGGAGACTGCTCAAACTTGAGTAGTTTCTTTTACAAATTTTTCTTCTTTCATAATTCAAACCACCAGAGGGCACTGAATATTTTGGGTACTCTCTAATTAAGTATTTAAGAGTGATAATTCAGTAAGTATTGTACTCCAAAACACTATTAGATACGGAATTTCTCTCCAAATGTTTCATAAAATGTAATAAATCTTTTATGGATTTCTTGGGGGTTAAGAGACTGGCTGGGGTCATTCCATTCTACAGAAAGAATATTTGAAACTTACTTTAAAATCTTAAAATTACAGATTTACTTATGTTGCTTAATCATCTGTGGCAAGTAACCAGTGTTCGCCCCTGGATTCCACTCCATGAAGAAGTGAACCTAAAAGGTGACCCGTTCTTGCAAACACCATTCACTTTCAAGACCTTTCCTTGCCCGAGAGCGGTCTCCAGAGGCCTCTCGAGCTCGGGGGCTGTAGTGCAGGCGGGAGGCACACGGGGGCAGCTGAGGACTGATGCATTCTGTGACAGTGACAAGGGGTTAGCGCTCATTCCTGGCTTCTTGCTTTGTGAGACCGTACACGTCACCGCCCCTGCTAATTCCATCTGCCGCCAGGTGCCCCGTCCAGGTGTGCTGCGTTATCCCTTCTTAGCATTCACAGTAGTTTGGGGATGGGACAGCCCTCTGGTATGAAGGGAGGAATTGTACCAGCTGAGGCTTACATTGCCTCATCTGAGAAAGAACTAAGTCTCCCTGGAGTGTGCTTCTGTAGTGGCATGATAGTGGCCAGCCACAGCCACTTTAGTAGCTGCTAATCAGTGACAGTTCGTTTCACACCGTAATCTGATTCATATTTAGCGTGGAATGTGTTTGTGTAAAAACATGTCAGACATGATTCAGATCCCTGGGAGAGGGAGGGAGGTGTAATCCCATATGAGTAGTTATGTAATTTACAAAATACTGTTTTCTTCCACGTAGTAAAAATAATGGTTAAAGTATGTCTGAAGGGCCGGAAGGTGTGCAAGTTATACCTAAGCTTCTGCCATTTGCTTTTTAACCTTGCTTTTTAATTTACCTGTAGTTAAGCAGTCTAAGAAAGCTGAGGGTCTGCTTCATTTTCTTGACAAACTGTTAATGAAAGCAAACGGGTCTTGTTTGCTCCTCTGCAAACGGTTGGAATACTTGTATTTGATATCTGGTGTAATTTTCACCTTTTTACATTGCATCCCACATGACACTTGCTAGGTTTGTAAACAATGGAGCTTCCTAACTTTCAACATTTAGGAGCTCAAATTGTAACATTCTGGATTTGATCGAGGGTCTGTTATCTTGCAGGTCTATCTGACAACTCTTATCTTCGTTGCTGCGTTTGCCTCATCAGCCAAGGAGATAACACTGCAATAGTGTCTCCATTTGGGAGATTAACTGAAAAAGTGAACCTAATTTGTGCAAGATAATGCAGGAAGCTTGAGACAGGGCAAGGAACAATTCACTATCTGAGAGTAATATTCTCCTGCTCTTTCACATTTGAACTATAAGCACTGCTTTAAGTGGGATACGTAGTTCTGCAAACCAGCACTTTCATGTTATGTAATGAATTCATATCACTTGAAGCTGACACTGAAACTTGTGATCAGACAGGTTCCACCCAAATGTCAAGGAGCAATCATGAATCACCATTGTTTGCTGAGCAGCATACAGATGGCAGAATTACCAAAGCATTTCTACTGCCTTACGGAACATTAAAAAATTTATTCAAATACAAAACTACCTACCAAAAATTCTAAAAAATCACTATCTGTATGGAGCTAATTTTACTCGGGTTTATGGTTGTCAGTAGTTAGCAGATATTGCATTTTGAAATTAAGTTCTTCTGGCTTTGAAAAGAGCATTCTTTCCCTCTTCCACTTCCCTCATTTTTCCCAATCTCTCTGCCCCTATTACTGTCTCTTCCCAGATTGTTACAAAGCTATGTAGCTTTACAAAGAAGAGCAAAACAGGTGATGCTTCCCATCTGCATTGGACGATGCCTGATGAATGTCCCTTCTTCTGCAGCAAGGCAGGGGAAAAGCACTGCAGTATCTTTATTACTGTGTTGTTGTAGAGCCCACAGGCAACAGTGCCCCTAGGAAGGCATGATGACACGGTGCCTGTCCCAGGGAACATGCAGTCTGCTTTGGAATGCTCTCTGTCTCTCTGGTGCTTGCAAAGTGAGCTCAGCAGGAGATCCAGGCAGTCACTTGCAATAGATCTGCTGCAAGCTCCACAACAAGTTGTGATGTCTTTCATTTTCCTTGTTTCTACTAGCAGCATGAGAGCATGAGAGTCTGTGGGGAAAGAAATGTAATTGACTGGCAAAAGCTCAGATTTTGCAGGTGTCTCTTATAGTTACTCATAGATATCTTAGCACTCATAAAAGTTGTGAAACATGTTCAAGGCAAAGAATTGCAAGAAAGGAAAAAGCAATGGTCCTTCTCCTTTGCATTTAATGTTTTTATTTTTCTTCAAACTCAGAGCTTGCAACCAGGATACTAGTGGAGTCTACCTGCAGATCAAAATGTTAATGGAAATAACATCCTTGAATTCCACAGGTCCCTGACTGCGTCAAGAAAGGACATGCATTATTTTGGCTGTCATATGTTAAGGAAACTTCTCAGCCTGACCATTCACAAGACTCTCAGGCATCTCAATCTGCAGCTTGCAAGCTGAGCTACCTTGACCGGGTGCATTCCTCAACGTATATGCTCTGGTAGCTGTGGAATAAAGACATAATCTAAGACTGCCATTCTTTTTGTTGGTCTGAAAATGTACTCTGTCTCTAAGTTGCACTACTCTTTATTAATTCATCTCCAGTAGTACTCAGTTGTTTCTACTGTGGGCCTCAGTCTTGGAAGAATGATATGGCTATATTCATAAGAAAAATTCAAGGAGTTCTGTAGGAAAACCCTTAAGAAAAATAAGGGGTAGGTATATTTCCTGAACACAGACAGTACGTTAGTGATAAAGCAAGATGGTTGTCATTGTAGGGAACCTGGTCACAAAAATAAATAAGGTCTGTTGAAAAGATCTTCCATGGTTAGACAGAAAAAAAAAGTCCTGAAGACTGCCCCTATATGAATTATGTTCTTCTCAACATGTATTAAAAAGCCCATTTTAGCTACTTATTGGGTGACACTGAGTTTTCTGCCAAGAGCTTCTATCTTAGAAGTCCTGATGTTCTGTTATTAACGTACTATTTATTTTTCCATTGCCTCTTGTTTTATTTTACCAGATAACTGGTTAAGGTGTCAAAACTCTGAGTTTATTTAATGAAAAAGCAGTGCGAGTTAGCATATAACTTATGTGCCTTCTCTGTTTGGTGTCACTATATGCCAATTCCCACATCTTCTATTGTTTTCTTTGGGTAACTCACTTTTTAGCCAGTCCTGAAAGCAGCAGCGGTCATGACACAGAGGTTCATACAACCCTTCATCCCTCTATCTACTATTGACAAGAAGTTGGTGTGAGCTCCCAGTAGTGGTCGATACATCTTAGTAGTGGGGATGGGGAACAGAGTGCAATTGTAGTGATTGTTTCCATCTAAAGGGGAGCAGAAAAGAAGCAGAAAGCAGAGTTTTAGGCTTTCTTCCAACATCAAGTAGTAAGACTAAAATTGTGCTATTTTTGTTGAGTTCACCATCTATGGAAAGCCATTGTAAGATACTATAATCACGAAATAATGGATATGGTCTTTTAGTTTTGATCAGGAGTGTATTTTTTCAGCAATTGTTATCATCATCACAATTCCTATTTGCCATGCTTTCACTCACATCACAGAGCAGTTTTGGTGTGTCCAAATTGAATTCCTTTGTTTTGAAACTAAGCCAGGATATGTTCTCCAGATCCCTGCCTAATGCAGTCCAGTTGTCACTACTGATGTCCAGTCCTTTGGATCAAATCAGAGCCAGACTAAAGCAGAGCTCTTTGAGATTTGTACAGCGTAGATGTCAGGTTCTTGCCACCAGATGTTTCAATGAATGGATCTGTTCCAGTTGGTTTGAAGTAATGGTTACTGTGGACATGGCCAGTCTAACTCATATCGTGTCAGGGACCAAAGTCGTGTCTAAGGCCCTGCCATATTTGGTCCACTGCTGTGCGCGTCGACAAGATAATGAAGAAAAGACAATGAAGAAAACCTTATTGTTTAACTGGTGGGAATTTGACCCTTAAGAGAAACAACAGATTGGGAACTTAACCTGTGAAAGAAGAACAATATACAATGGAGCTGTTGTTAGAATGGAGGTGGCATCATGAGCCGTTATGGCCTCATCTCACGCTCTGGCCAAGTGTGAGGTGTCTTTGTAACTGGAAAAATTCCACTCCAAGAGGAGGAGATATGAAGTGTGGTTCTGGGGTGGAGGGGCTGAAAAGGACAAATGCACGCCACTTTGATCCAGGGGATGCCCTGAAGGTGCGGTGCCTGCCTGCCCTTCCCGCCTGAGCGCCATGCTCCATCTCCTTCTCCTGCTCAGTGGCTTTTCAAAAAATCCAGGGATCGGTATGCATTATTTGCTCCTGCATCTAATAAAAATAAATCTGCTTTACAATCACAGTTGTGTTTCAGGTTTTTTTGTGCGCGGGCATCCTCCAGAACCCGTAACATTAACGGCGATGAGGTTGGGATGCCCAGAGCACAAAGAAGAACACAAAAACCTGACAGGGCTTGGGCAGTGGAGAGCGTGGTTGCACCAAGAGAGTGAAACCTGTAACTGTACTGAGAGACACTGTTCCATGTGTGTGTGTGGCGTACAGGAGGTCAAGATTTAGTCCGGGTACCCAGTTGTGTGCAGGAACTTAATAATACTGTTTTTCTGTGTCTGAAGCGTAATCAGTGTCATACACTTGTTGTTGCACGGTATGGATATTGTAAACTTAGCTCAAGTGCATTTCAGATTCTGTTAGGAAGAACTCTTAGTCCTTTGTGTTTGTCGTGTCACTGGACGATACCACTAGAACAGTTTTCACCCTCACTATTTTTGTTGTCGTTATCACATCCTTATGCCAGTGCGTTGGTAAAGATGTTTCGTAAAAAGGAGCCTCGGGCCGTGGTTCTGCCAGTGCAGCAACAAGGGTGGACACAGGAACTGTGGAACACATTGTGGGACAAGCTAGAAACCTGTACAAGTATTAGCCCTGAGCCACGGGAAGCTAAAGATCCCATGGGGGTGTTGAAGTATTGGGGACAGTTTGTGCAAACTCCTCGAAAACACTCTAAAGAGCCGCTTACTCGTGCTGGAAGCGTGGTTGAATGTCTGTTATTTGCATACAAAGTTGCAGTTGAAAAGAATACAGAGCTTGAGAAACAGTTAGTTGAACAAGACAAGGACGTAGAACAGCTGAGCGCTAATATAATACTGCAAAGGCAAGGATTGGTAGCTGCTACTGCTGCACTGCAATCTGAGATCTCAGGTGTGTAAGTCAGGTTAAGTTGTAAATTATAAGTTAGGTTAAATGCTGTTAAGTGTTATTCCTCTGTTTAATGGTTACAGTTAAGGTATAACTTAAGCTTAAGTTGTAAGTTAAGTTAGGTATAAGTTGTGTTGTTCCTTTGTTAAATTTTTAAGTATAAGTTAGGTTAAAGTACGGTTGAGTGCTGTTAAGCTTTTAAGCCATATTCCTTTTTATCCTTTCCTCACTGTTCTTTTGTCACACAGACACAGAGATCCTGGTTCATTTCTGTTTTGATTGCCTGGATTTTATTTGGCTTTGTTGTTGCTTGTTTTTCCTTGGTGTCCCTTAACTCTTCTGTAAGTAGTAAAGTGAATCTTGTCAACAAACTTTGTTGTGCTGTCGCTTAATATTAAATCTAGTTTTTGCTGATACCCTTGCTGACGATTTTTTAAGCAATCTCAAACTCTCGTTTGTAACTTTGGATGCAGGAGATTCAAAGAAATTCTTGGTGCTAATCCCAAATTCTTTTAAGGAGAATGCATTTAAAACTAATGCACAGGACACTAATTTGTTAGCCATGGTTACTCAGGGGTGTAGTATTAAATACCCCACAGAAAATACTTAACCAGGGTCTGAGCACCCGTGGTATACCTTGTGAGACTGTATACAATGAATGAAGGAGGAAGGGATGAAAGCAGCAATTTTTGTTGGGGATGCTGACACTCTGATGTGAAATCCTCATTTGTTACTGTGAGAAATAGATGGATTAAGACTGCTCCCCCCGCATATAAAAATGTGACAATGACCCTTTTGATTAATGAAACAGGAAATCCTCTGGATGAGATAGTTGAAAAAATACAGGAGCTAGGTAACCTTGGGGAGTGGAACCCCCAGGGAAGTGATGGGAATCGAAAAAATCTGCCTATTGGGCTTTTGACACCACGCAGTGGCTACATGCCAGAATTAAGATTCCAGGAAGAGGTGCAGAAATCCAAGCAACTATTAATGATTTGTTACAAACAAGTGGGTTTTTATGTTTTGCTTTCACCCCTGCATTAGCAGCAAGTGGATTTGTAGTGTTAAATTCTGTATAAACATAGCACAAGAGCAGCCTTACAAGTTGCTATTTTTTATGTGTTTTTCCAATCAAAATGTAACATGTAACTTGTGTTTCAGTCTTCTAGAGTGGACATTTCATTATATAAATCTTAAATTATGTTCTGCAATTTCTGAAGTAGGACAGAAAAGAATGTGAGTTTATTTGCAAGAGTGTTGGGGAACTACACTAAGCAGAACCTACAGAGTGCAGGCTGGTCCATGCTGTCTTTTGGGAAGAGTTGGTAGTGGTGAGCTATCCACAGAGCTGCCCTCGTGCTTTAATGTGAACAGAGCTAGCTAATTTCCTTCAAAGGAAAACTGGAGAGCAAGGTAGCCAGGTGACCTCTACCTGGGAGATTGTCAAGGAGCTAAGCACAATGTGAACCTGTCCACTGAGGTCCTGGTGTGAGGTAGTTCATCTGCTGAAAGATATGATGTCATACTGGGTATTGCGGGATACAGAGCAGAATACCCAGCTCCTACAGCAGTTTTCTGGAGTTGTTAGTGCTTCTGATGTAAATCACCAAGTTTCATCAGGTCTGAAAATTATGACCTTTGCTGTTTTCATAGCCTCCATCATAAGCCTATCCACAAGGAAAATAAGGCTTAGAGCAGCACAAGAAACTTAAAACACATTTTCCATATCTTTATCTAACATTTTAATAACATTACTTTACTTATAATCATCACTTCAAGTCATATTTGTACTCCTTCTATTTTTGTGATTTGTAATATTATACCGAACTGCCTTCACTATTGATTTAAAACGAAACTCAGTTCATATTTCTCACCATTGTTGAATAAAATGATTGTTCTGGAATTTATCTTTCTTTTCCTTTGTGGTGTATGCCAATGTTGAAACAACACTCCCTATTGTCCCTACTGGCTGTACTTTGCTTATCATTGCGGGATGGTTTTGGGCTGGATGCCTTTGGATAAAACTAAAATCCTCCTAATTAAAAGCCTCCTTGTGTAGGGGGAAGATGGGAAAAGCAGAGCGGTTTTCAGATGTATATTAGTTTGCTTTTTAAATTGATTTTACCTTTGTTTTGGAGGAGTTATTCTATAGTTGCACTGTTTTAAACAATAGGAAAACTAACATCCACTCACTTTAAGCATTAGGAACACCACTCCTACTCATATTCTCCCTAGTGGAACTATTGGGTCAATTTTCTTTTGGATTATGCTCTCCTTATCCATTCAAGGTCCCATGCAGTTTTACTTTTCAGATGTCAATGTACAGTATCAACCCCCCATGGAACCTGGTCCTGTGGCCACTGAAGTGATAGCAGCAGAAGCAAAGCAGGTTACTATCACCATTCCAGGGCAACAGCACTGGTGCCGAGTACCTGCTAAACGCTTCCATCAGCCGGAGTAGCAGGTGGGAGTGGGAGAAGCAGGAGGGAGGTAACTCTTCTTCTGTTTATGTTTTGACGGAGTACCTCAGACTCATACCCGCTGGAACAAAACATCTGAGTGACCCTGGCTAAGGTGACCAGACCTTATGATGCCTCAGCACTGCTGCGCCCCAGAACCCATTCACGACGTGTCTGGTCAGCGTCCCTCTCCCCGCCCGTGAGCAGCAACATCTGTGTAACAGCACCCCTGCATCTGCGGCCTGTCCAGCTACTGGAGAGTGGCAACAACTGTCTCACCTCGGGAAATTCCCTGCTTTACCCCCACAGGAGTTGAGGATTTTAGCCACCTTGAATGCAGACAGTTGTACCACCTTTAAACTTATCAGCACACGAAACAGCCCTGGAACTTGGTGGGTCAATGCCACAATACCATGGTATTAAAATACTTCACCACTGGTATAATTCAACCACAGTACAGCTAACCCTGAGTTTTAGTACACATATGCAACTCCCACAAGATATCTTCTTAATCTGCAGGGACTAAGCCTAGGCCAGAGTGCCAATGGCAATTAAAGGTAGTCCATGCACCTTAAGAAAACTAACCCTCTTATCTCCAAATATAACTAATTCAGTATGAATCCAACAAAACTGAACTCACCACCATCATACTCAGAGCACACATGCTTTTACTCCTGACTACAGAGATACAGCTAAATTCTAGAACGCTGCCAAAACAATCATTGCCTCTTCGTGGCTCCTGGGGTTCCAAGTGCACAAGCCCTCGTGAGCCTGAATAGACTTAGTTGTTGGTTAGCAAAGTTTAGCAATACTACCAGCACAGCTATATCTGATTTGTTAGTTGATGCAGACAGCATTAAACATGCTCCTCTACAAAATTGAGCAGCAATTGATTTTTTGCTTTTAGCGCATGAGCATGGGTGTGAAGATTTTGATATATTATGTTGTATAAATTTAAGTGACCATTCTAACTCTGTCCATGCACAACTAGAGAAATTACAGACACTTACTCGAAATCAGTCGGAATCCGTTTGCTGAATGGACATGGGGTTGGAATTGGTTAAAACAGCAATTAGTATTACTTTGTGCCTTAAGTATTGGGATTTTATGTATTCTTTGTTGTATTCCTTGTTTAGTGTTGTTGATCCAATCTTTAACAGACAGCATGTTGCAGTGTACTGTTGTTCATATGGTGAAATATCGATGTGTTCCAACCGCGAACCACACCGTGGCATGTGTCAAGGACCAAAGTCATGTCTAAGGCCCTTCCATATTTGGTCCACTGCTGTGCACATCGACAAAATAATGAAGAAAAGACAATGAAGAAAACCTTATTGTTTAGCTGGTGGGAATTTGACCCTTAAGAGAAACAACGTATTGGGAACTTAACCTGTGAAAGAAGAACAATATACAATGGAGCTGTTGTTAGAATGGAGGTGGCATCATGAGCCGTTATGGCCTCATCTCACGCTCTGGCCAAGTGTGAGGTGTCTTTGTAACTGGAAAAATTCCACTCCAAGAGGAGGAGATATGAAGTGTGGTTCTGGGGTGGAGGGGCTGAAAAGGACAAATGCACGCCACTTTGATCCAGGGGATGCCCTGAAGGTGCGGTGCCTGCCTGCCCTTCCCACCTGAGCACCATGCTCCATCTCCTTCTCCTGCTCAGTGGCTTTTCAAAAAATCCAGGGATCGGTATGTATTATTTGCTCCTGCATCTAATAAAAATAAATCTGCTTTGCATCACAGTTGTGTTTCAGGTTTTTTTGTGCGCAGGCATCCTCCAGAACCCGTAACAATCATCTCCCAGCAGCTGGAGATGACAACATGCAGAATTCAAGGGCTGCTGAACTTGCAGAAGAGATCTTGACAAAAGAGCTTTTTAACCTACCAAACATCACTGATTTGAGAACAGTTGACACCATCAATATTGGTGAGTAGGGGATTATAATATTTAGTTGCTTTCATAGAAAAAGACCCTACCATTATAAGAACAATAGCATCTACGACTGCTAATTCTCAATGCATCAACAATGAAAAAGTATGGATCTAAGCAGGTATAAATGGCTTAGGTGTCCTCATTACTTGGGGTCTTTCTTTCTTATCAGCTCTGAAAGTTAAAATAGAATGCAACATGTTATTAATTTTGATATAATAATTTGTGAGTCTGAATTTACAATACAAAATCTAAATGCCATTCTTAATTTTTGTATTGGTCTATAGAAGTAGTTGGTCTGGGAAAGTAAAAGGTTAGCAAAGCCTGACCGTACAGTTACGAGTACCTGCAGTTTAAGCATAAGAAGAAGTTGTGGCAATTCCAGCACTCACTGACAGCTAGGAAGTAGAAGAGGTGGTTAAAGTTGAAAGAAATACCCAAGAGTCACAGACAGTGGTGATAGTACAATGGTACTGACATTTAAAAAATTAATTTGTATGGAAACTTTAGGTAATCCAGAAGGATGCCATTATTTAAGATAGTGATAAATGCAGTGTCTCACATATTTTAACAATAGAAATAGCTTTGTATTTTCCAAAATTGGAATTATGTTGCTGACAGATTTTTTTTATGTACATACATTTCTCATTTTCATTTTCTGTCAAAAAATGCGCAATTATTAATATATTAATGTCTTGCCAAGAGTCTTGCAAGTTTTCTGTTGTTCAAAAGGTTTTAGTCCCAGCTTTATTCTCTGAATCAAAAAATGATTGAGGTGGGAAGGCACCTCTGGAGATCTCCTAGTTCAATTTCCCTGCAGTCGTGCTGCAGGGTTACCTGCAGCAGGTCACTCAGATCTGTGTCTGGTTGTGTTTTGATTGTCATCAAGGAGAGAGACTCCAGAACTTCTCTGGTCAACTTGTTACAGTGCTTAAAAACACTTAAAATGAAAAAAAATTTTTTCTTAAATTTAGATGGAATTTCCTATGTTTCAGTGTGTCTATTTCCCCTGTATTTCCTTTTTCTTATTTCCATTTCATCCTGTATTTCAATTTCTCTCCTATGCTTTTTCTCACGGTTCTTAAAAATAGTTAAAGTATTTATATTAGTTATTGTAACACAGTAATGATGGACTTACTTGACAATGATGTGCTTACTTGACAAGAAAAAGGTAGGTAAGGTAGGTGAGTTAATCGTTGTTGAGAGGACAAAGGTTTTGATTTATGATATTTACTGTCTTAAATACCAAGTTGGTGTAAAATTCTGTCTATGCCACTGCTGACTGGAGAACAACATGAGCTTGTTTTCTGTGCCTGGGCTTGTAACTTGTCTTCTTCTTCAGGTGGTCTGGAGTCTGGTAAGAAAACAAAGAATATATATTCTTTATATGACTGAGTAAGTAATGCAGCTTAAGATGAGCTTGAGAGGAAAAGACTTAATTCTTATTTTGCAGAATCAATATAATTCTGTTGTTGTCTGCATGGGAGAGATAAATGATTTCTGTTTTCTTGGGGTCTTAGTGTTACTATTTTTCATAGACCTGGCTATACGTGGGAAGAGATTACCTTGTGTTCCCCATCTAAGCAAAATATCCACTAGTATTCAAGGTTACCAGAACAGCAAGTCTGGGGTTCGAACCAAGAACTGAAATTTATTTCAATTGTCCATATCTGAATGGATTTTTTTTTCTATAACACAATATAATTGATATTGAAATTTATGCCTTTTTAGCCACTGGTTATACTTGGAAATGACTGCTCCCTGTTCCTCCAATCAAGCTGAAATATTTCAAGTCAAAAAGTAACAGTTGAGATTTTGATATTACCTGTCTTTTGTAGTGAAATGTAGCATTTTGCTCATGTTGGGAGGCTTTGTTGTAGAGGTCTTTTGCTGACGCACGATATAATTAGTTCAGAGAACAAAAACCTAAAGGTTCTTGAAAGTTTGTTTCAGCTGTTCATAGCTTCAAGGTAATCTACAGAATAAGGTATTACTTTTTATGGCACTACCTGAGTGCAATAACATTATCTAAGTTATGCAGTTTAACTATCTGTGGCAGCCTATCTTCTTCCTCTCCACTAACATGCTCATACATCTCCCTAAGTTAAGCATTCAGCCTCACGTTCCTAACTTTCCCACAGTCCTCCTGTATCTCCCACCACCCCAATCCCATCCTTCCCTACTATTTCCACTGCCTGTGCCTCTGCCCCAACCTTTTGGAAACTCAAATCTCAGCCTTGTGTAGATTCCACTGCAGGCTTAGTTACAGCCTATAGTAGGTGATGCAGGGTGCTACTAACATCCAGAAGTTAACTCACATCAAACTGATTCCTAATAACTAGGTCTTGCGTGAGACAGCGGCTTCTGGCCTCCAGGGCTAATTATTTCATTTCCATGTGTTCCGTGGCCAGGAAGAGCTAATTTCAAATTTCTGGATGCCAATGCTGAAATAACATAGTCTGGAGAAAAGTCTGGTAGGTTAGGGTGTCTCATCCAAACTAGATGAGTATATTCCATCTGAATAGATGTCCAAGCTAGGTGACATCATCTTATGGAGATGCCAGGACATCATGGTGGTGCCGTAGATATTCTAGGTACATAAGAATTATCCATTTGTTTCTTCACTGATTACTGAATGAGTCTCTTTACCTAATTTTTACATGATTACAATAAGTGAAATGTTTCCCACCTGTCCAAGATGCACTAGAATTATTTGTCAGTTAAATGTGCTCACCAGCCATGGTTTAACCAACCATTACTATGTCTTATTTCATATGTTGTCCATGTCCAAAATTAGGCACTGATATTAAAAATGATCAGAAATTTGTGTGTGTAGATTTAAAAATAGCACTGATTAGACTAGATTAGATTCCTCTTTGGTACACCTCAGATAAAACAACCTTCCTCTACATGAGAATACGAACTGTGAATTTGTTGTGTATTTACAATACTTTCACAGACTAGAAAAGCATTGTATGGTTTGTCAGGCTGGTATTGAGAACAAAGTCACTGCCATGTGAACGAGTAATACTTGCATGCAGAGATGCTCCTTTTGAAACAGAGTATTTTGCTGTTGAGATTCACAGGACTAAAGACTTAGTTTTGTTGGGAACACAGAGGAAAGAAGTGATGGACGGGATTCCTTCAGTATAAAACATTCAGTGGTAGTTTTCAGACACTGAGGACCAGCCTGGATTTCACTGAGTTGCCGAACTTGTTGTTGTTCAGTCATGGACTCATGTTTTGATTTGTGCACCAAAAGTACCACTGTACATAGCTACTGATTTCAGTTTGTGAGCTTTTGCTGCTGCTAGAGGAATTTTTCGAGGAGTCAGCCAGTTTGTACCTTTAGCACAGTTATACTTTCTGTTTAGTAGGTATGGGTACATTGTAGTCATAGTTATTGGAACTGCAGAAACCTTTTACTCACCACTGATGATTATAAGAGCATTCAGCATATATGGGTGTGATCCTTCTCCTCCATCAATAATCTTTAACATAAAATGCAATCATGTGATTTTAATTTTTGAATATTGCAATCTTTACTTGTAATTTTTTTCTTCTCAGAAATCTGTGTGTGGGAGCTTAAAAGCAAATTAAGTCTTCAAAACGCATGTTGCACACTTTGCCCATGTACTTGCAGCTTGTTTTACAAGCTGCACTTTCATTTTAAAACTTGAATATGTAGATACTCTTTTATGCACAATGATAATGAATTGTCTTATGCAGTGATAACAAAGTGTAATGATACAATATATGTGCAAAAAAACTTCAACATGTAGGAGGAGTCTACTGACATTTCAAATGTATGGGTGATTTGTTTGAACAAGATAACTGCAGTTATTAAACTGCATGTGTATACGGTTGTGGGGTTTTTTCCTAAAGTCCCCATCCTTATTTCTCATGTATCCCTGTAAACCTGAATGATACCAGTTAATTTTGAAATGTGAGATCAATATCAATCCTTCAGCATTTGCATCTGCCCAACTCTGGAACGAGATTTTCAATGGAGTTGGTCACTTTCCCACAATGCTGGCTTTTTAAGAGTCACCCATCTTAAAATCTGACAAATTTTAAAAACACCCAAAAATGCAACATGCTGAAACAGGGCTGTTTCAGGAGAAATTCAATCAAGAAACAGATTCTACTCAGTGTTTTCTGTAACCAACCCTTCAAGGTCAAAATCCTGCCTTTAGACTGGGCAAGGACATATGTGGGTGGTAGTTTTCATAAAAAAAAAAAAAGGAAGCAGAAGAATTTGATTACAAACTTTGCCTGTTTATATAAGAGTTAGATATTAAAGTGTTTGCCTATGCCAGCTGATACCAATTAGGAATTATCTTTCTTAAAGACATAAGTTGTAGCCTTCACTTGGTTTGGCAAAAATGATTTTCCTCTCTTAGGCAATCAGACTAAATGATCAAAATCTGACAAAAACTGTGAAGCAACACCTTGAGTTAATTTTAGTTCAGATGAATCAAAATCATAAAATGAGATTTCTGGCCTTTGTATTTACAGTATTTTTTTCTGCCATTTGCTGAAGTTTTTAAAAGACAGTAATTGCAGATTAAAAATTAATCTCTCATTATGAAGCTAAAATAGAGCATTCTGACAACTTCAAAGCTTTCTTTCCAAACCTTGACATTTCATGGGAAGTAGGATTTTTTTTCTGCGTTTGGTTAAAATTTTTATATGAAGTCAGTTCTAGGGCTCACAGTTGTTTCCCTCAAAATTGTTCCCATCATTATGTGTCGAAACTCAGGTCTAGAAGAACATATGCATTTGAATCTGTTTTGAATATTCTGGCCATACTGTTGTCTTACACATCCTATGCATGTTGGAAATTACCACAATTAATATTCCGAGGGACTACATGGACTTGGTTTTTGCTGGTTTTCAGCATTATGATCTTGTGTTGTTCATTGCTTCTAGTGGAAGTTGCAGACATTTATCATACTGGAAAAAGAATTCCTACATGCAAAGCTGCATGTACAGAAAAGAAAGTATTTATATGGAGGAAGAAAAACAGGGGGCAAATTGTAGTAAAAATAAAAGTAAACATCCCCCACTTTTTTCCAGAACTGCTGTTATACTTTTCCGTTTGCTATATCTGCAACCTATATTAGAGCTTAGAATAGAAAGATGTTTTTTTCTTCATTTTGTGAACTTCTATTCAAACATACAAATACAAGACACCCAGGAGTGATTGCTTAGAAGGGCTGTTCATGATTTTACTCACTGTGTGAGAAATAGTTGTGTAGTGTTATGTCAAGCATGTCCAAGCCAGTCCAAAATGAAGTGTCTAATCAAATAAAAGAATTAAGATTACATTCTATAGGCATGTTATGGCAAGGAAATTGTGCCATGTATATCTCATCATATGTCACTATATCTCATTATGGTCTGTGGATTCTGCATGTTGCAAAGGGAGCGTTTGAGTTGTTATTGCTTAGGTAAATGAGGTCCAGATAGGGCACTGAACAGGGGCTGAGGTGACCTGGGCTGTGTGCCCAGTCCTTCAAAGCTGTGCTGTGTGACACCAGACCACTCATTCTCTCCCCCAGTCACCAGATTTGCGATGGGAAGTTCAGCATAACTTCCACAGGTTCTTCACAGCTGCTGACTAGTAGCAATACTTGATTCCATGGAAATAATAGGCTCCTTTTTCTTTTCCTTTTGTGAAGGACAATTCAGCACTACCTGAGTTGTGAGAGAAAAGCAGCTGTGAAACCTCCACAGAAGCAGTAGTGGATGAATTAATTGTTGGGCAGCCTGGGGTGGGGAGGACACAAAGCTGTCACATGAGCAAACAAAGATTTCCAGTCAAACGAGAAGGCAGTGGGTACAGTCAATCCAACGCAAAGCTGTGCACTAAGTGCTGTCAGTTGAGCTTGAATCACATCTCTAATACTGTTGAGAAAGTAACGCGAGCTGCATTTCATTATGTGCCTTTCTAATAATATCTTTTTTTCTTCCCCCTCCCCAGCCTGCTCCAGAGACAACTGGTGAGTTCTGTTTAGAGATCTATTTGTATGCACGGGAGGCAGTCAACAAAACCAGCTGCTCATAAACATTGCTAGGACAGACACAGATTTATAATTACTGTTATTGCATTAATTTTCACACTTCATAAAGATAACAGCAAGGGCTAATGTCCTCCCTCACTTGTCTTTTTATTTTTCAGAAATAGATGTAGATGGAGGAATTGATCAGGACATCTTCGACATAAACAAAGGTTTTTCAAAATTCATCCTCTCTTTTAATTTTTTCTTGATAATTTTCATTAGAGTAGTCACAGATCAATACAATAACCGAACGTTAATCTCCTCTTCCTTTTAGCTTTAGGACTAGACCTTTTTGAAGGAGACATCAAACTTCATGGGGTGAGTTCAAATATGAAATACAAAGCCAAAATGTGTCATTGATTTAAATGTAAAGTATCACTGGCATTGAAATAATAAATGCATCCTGCTTCTGCAAACAATAAATGCTGTTTATGTAACAATAAACTGAAGATGATTGGGGATGGAATTCTACAAAATGTCATAGACAATGAAGGAGTCAGCAGCATTTGCAGAAACATTATCCAGCATGAGATCTCTTCAGTGATTAGATCAATATTATTAGCTTCTTTCCTTTTTTACATTTGCACTTTAAGAGATTAGGCAGCACTGATCATCATCCAGGCAAGTTTGTATACAAAAATTCTTAATTTATCTGTACAATATTTATTCTGAGCCAATTAAATTTACTGAGCAGCAGTGCAAAACCTTCATCCTATAAGTAGATTGACAAAAACCGATGAAAAATTCAAGTCTGTGATACCACATTTTAAGGCATCTGGCCAGCATCCTTATCTGATCAATCAAAAAAAAAATTACGTTTACATCTCAAAAATATCTAGTAAGAAACCCCCAATGTGTCTTGAACTCTGAAAGTACTCTGAAAATAATGTTTTACTCTCCCTTTTGGGAGATATGCCGAATATGTCACTAGAAGCAAGGACAGCACTTGCTAAAGGCACAGAAACAAACCCTTGCATTATGAAAAATTACAAAATGATTAATCTCTGTACAGTTTTCAGGACTTTAGATCTTAAGGCTTCCCATAGGAGCTGAAGCTCCCATGCACATGCATCAAAAGCTTAGGTAATTTCTATGGAAAATATGCTGCAGAAGTTGGAGACACCGGTAGAATGGAGCGAAGCGATTTCAAACCCAAACCTCAGACCTCTGAGTAATCTTTCAAGGTTTTTGAGCTTATTGTTTTCTTTTATGTCTTACTTGGAATTGTAGGTTTGCTTTATCACTATTGTAGTCCCTAATGTTAAATCCCTTTTTCCTGAGGACTGCATACTTATTTTCTTTCTTGGATGCAGGAACGAAACTCCATCATTGGTGACAACTATCGGTGGCCCCATGTTATCCCTTACGTCCTTGAGGACAGCCTGGGTACAGTATTTGCCCTTCACAATGTCTTTATGTTGTGTTGATTGAAATGTTAATCCAGGTTGATAAAGCTCCTGTGGCATCCTTTCCCCTTTAGAGTCAGGAGCAGGCCATTTCCCACAGCAGGGATGGGGCTGAGTGTGCACAAACGGGATTTATAATCTTGGTATCAGTGCTGGCTCTCATCTCCTTTCTTGAATTATTATCCTGCTACAGCCCAGCAGATTGCTTTGGTTTTGAAATCCTGTGTCTGAGACATGAAACTCTACAAAGCAGAAGTGAAAAGAGGGCACTGAAGATATTTTTAAGGACAGGAAGCTTACCTGGCCATTTACATCATCTACACCAGTGAAGGCAAAATAGCATTCTGACAGACAGTTTGCAAGGGCACATTGCCGAGTCCCCTAATGTGGGCCAGGGACACTTCATAGTTTGACTCCATCCTTTAAATCTCTGGCTTGAAACTATGCAAGTTGCTTAGAGGAGATAACACAAATACGATCTGAGAAATTCAAGTCCTGGAGAAATTCAGTGAGGGATCTGTAGCCTGCATTCTGCACTAGGTAAAACATGAAGTTTTCATTTCCTATCTATTTAATACTTATTTACATAAATCTCAAAAAATTAAATGAAAGAATCTACAAAATTAAGACCCTCCCACACTATCCTTTATATACTCATCATGTCATATTTTATACATTTTATACAAAGAAAAATTACACAGGAGCAAAACAAGAGCAAGATACAGTTCTGCAAGACCCTAATTTATGTTTTTTAGGTTCCTAATTGGGTCTTAATCCAACAAAAAGCCTGTTTATTTTGATCAAAGATTGCTGGAGCCAGACCCACCCTTGGGGACTTGCTCCATACGGGTAATAGTAGAAATCTGTCGGTTCAGTATTGACAAGAACACTGTTTGCTTTGCAGAAATGAATGCTAAGGGACTCATCCTCAAGGCATTTGAACAGTATCGGCTGAAAACTTGTATTGACTTCAAACCTTGGGAAGGGGAGAAGAATTACATATCTGTGTTCAAAGGAAGTGGGTAAGAGAAGCAATTCAAAATAACTTTCATTCTGTTTGCTTTCAGGCTATTTTAATGGCCAGTATTCACTCTAAAACTCATATTTCTGATTATAATGTTACATTTTTGTTGTCTCCATTTTCCCAGTCCTTTTAAAACTCTCATAGTTTCCAAAAGAGGTATTACCTTAGTAGTAATGAACAATTTCTACTGATATTTATTCTTAAATATAAGAAGAAATCAAGTCCTCTAAGAGATGATTTACTGGACATGGTAAAAGATATCAGAAACAATTATGTTCTTGACTGATCTTTGGATATATGGAGTATCACTTTCAGATGGTCATTCTTAATATACCCTGGCTTTTAGGGGAAAAGAAACGCCAAGGAGAAATATGATAGTTCTCACTGTGGGGCAATGAATTTGTTTGAATGTAACAATGGAATTGCATTTGAACAATGTCACATGAGCATTCAGATAAAAGAGCAATATTTTTAAATTCTGTACAGCACTGAGATATTTTACTGATGTTTTACTTTATTTACCTCTTTTGATGAATAGTCATGCTATTTCATCCTAAATGTTGCAAAATAAGACTCCAGTAAAGAAGTCAAAATTGCTCCAACTTCTTCCCTTCTAAGACATTCTCTGTCAAAACAGTGCAACAAGAACAAATATATTCTTCACTCTATGCTGAACCATTTCTCTTTTAGAGAAGGAGAATAGGGAGATCTTGATAGCCTGGCGAGGAAATTTGCTTTCAGAAAATCATTTCCTATTGTGAGAATGCATTCATAAATGGGAAAAGATTTTCTGATAATAAAGATGTTTCTCTTTCCCTTTGGCTTGTTCTGAGATATTTGTAGCAGATAATTGTTTCAAAATTTCTTTGGTGTCTGGGTCTTTGTATTTTCTGCTGTTCATTCTGTACACACGACACTGAAACTCAGCTCTAAAAGATTTATAATTGGAGACTCAGGAAGCAATGCATTTCCCTGAGCTAATAACTCCAGCTTTTTGAGCTAAATGGAAAACTCACGTAGCTGAATTTTGTAATCCTTCATACCCTGAAGTATGCATTGAATTTGCTAATAATTGTACCTGAAAAAGAACCACAGTATTTAGCCTGTGGCAAGTAGGAGGCCTCTGTGCAATGTTTCATTTATATGTCTATTAAAAATAGATGAGTCATGGTGATAAGGATGAATCCTTCTAGTTGGATAACATATCTTGCCCTCTTGCCTGGAGTGTGGCTTGCCCTGAAGTGTTTCCATCACCTTAGCTGACACATCCACAGCAGAACTTTTTAAAAGATTGGAGCTAAATGGTTCAGTCTCCTGAAAATGTCCATCCAGTTTCAGTGAGTCATCTTAGGCTGTACAAAGAAATCAGGACTGACCCTGAATGAACTGCTTTCATTTCATGCCATTCCTCACTACTGGTGTAATGGAACAAGATGTAAGCTGGGTAAACCAACCCATTTTCTCTCAGTTGTTTCTAAGGTTTTGGAGTTTTTTTAATCAGTTAGGACTCTTCTATCCGCTGACTAAAGACCTCAGTCCAGAGGGTACAGTGCAGATAGGCACACAAATTTCCTGGCAACATAAAATTTTACCACACCCAGTAAAGGTTGATAAATCATCTTTGCCTTTCTGATCTTGGCTTGCATCTATAAAACAGAGGAATGTGGGGGAACTTTTGTGTCAAAAGGATTTGTAGTAGGCCATAAAGTCCTCATCTGGATTACCCTTTTGAATTCAAATGAAGTTAGCCACAAAAGAAGCCAGCTGTCTTTTGTTGTGTTGAGCGCCCTGTGTAAAAATACATTTTGTAGTCTCTGGTATATGTACAGAGTGTATCAAGACCCTGTACAAAGAGCCCTCTCCCTGTACACATTCTTCATCATTCGCCTTGGCTACTACCAGTATTGTGTTAACTCCAGCCTGTGTGCTGAGCAAAATACATGAGGGATGTAATTATGAATTACAGAAATGTAGGATAATCAGATGTGGTAAGATGTGCCTGAAAAGTTCATAGAAGAGTCTGGAAGCCTGCAATGGACGTGCCGTTTCACGTTACTCTTCTCATGAAGAGCAAGGTTCATTCAGCAGGAAAACTAGCATGGTGTGATAGAATCAAATGATTAGCAGACCAGAGAGGATCAACATCATCTCTAGTACTTCCACATGGAAAATCAGGTTTTCATGGAGACGTCCTGGGAGGCCACTTCAGCTCTTTGCCGCTGTTGCACACAACAAAGGGAATCCATGCAGAAGTGGATTGACAGAGGTCCCTGGCTAACCAGCTTGGTGCTGGTAAGTCAAAGTGTGTGAGCTGATATTGGTGATCTGTGATACTATGGAAAGAAAATTAGCAGCAGGACATTAGTATAAAAACGTGCCTGAAATAAGTGGCATCGTTGCTGTTGTTGGCATGTGTCTGTTTACAGCCCAAAAAGAGGGATGGTGGGATTAGTCAGAGCAGGTACTTCCTTGTTCCTCCAGCCACTGATAGCAATGCAGGAAGCATCGAGTCACAGGCGATACAGCTCTCAGGCACCTGGGGAAGCTGGGACTTTCCTCCACTTTCTCCCCCCCGAAGATACTGCTGACAGGGTTCCAGGTGCCCATTGCTCTGGAGTGCCACATCCCGCTCACCTAAGCTTTATTCTCAGTGCAGGGTGACACAGACCATGTATTTACTCCCTCTGTGGCTGTAGAATGACAGTGTTGTAGGCATTTGGCAGACCAAAGGCAAGGGGCAGCTGCATCCCCTGTCATTTGGATGTTACTTTTGCCAAGTGTCCCAGATGTGCCTGTGGCCTGCTGTGCACTGCACAGCAGCTGTGAAGCCAGAGGTGGCTTTGGTACAAGGTGGACCCAGGCCTGTGATGGACTTCTGCACAACACAAGAATCAATATGAGGCCTTGTTCAAGAAAAGACCTTGAAATTATGGATACTACATGTGCTCCTTACCACGTTTCATGTTGTGATTTTAATGAGTAATCAATAGGCAAGGCCTGTGTTGCTCTGTGGAAAATGAAATACTGGGGAATATGTTGCACTAATAAGTTATAGAGTTTGAAAGCACATGGTGTGCTTGTATTTTTAAATTTCTGGGGTGATAGGACTGCAAATCCTATGGCATATTTTGTGCCCGATTAATTTTATGTACTTCATTGGGTAAGTATTGATTTATTTGCTGCATAAAATATCAATTTAAATGTAGCTCTCCATGCCTGCTAGTTTGTGGACATGGGGTGCCATTTTATTGGGCTGTGCGGATAACTCACTAAATTCTTTCATCCTTTAATAAAAACTTTCATCCTTTAATAAAAAACTGCAGCACAACTGCAGTTTTGCTCTTACTTGAGAGTGTGTGAGATCAGCAAGTGCTCTAGCACAGCAGCTCACAGAGGGCCAGAAAGAAAAGAACCTATGAAAAGCACTGTCAAATCCACCAACCTGTCAGAAGGTAAACACACCATGCAGAAGCACACCTTACCTGGCAGCCACAGCCCCGTGCAAAGTACAAGGCCAAAATACTGCAGAGGAGAGAATGTTCATGAACCCACTTCTCCTTATGATAGGGACAGGCTCAAAGTGTGCTCACAGTCACATACTGTGGTCTAGCTGAAAATTGTTAATTTGCAGTAACTTGCTCTAAATTATGTGCCTACGGCCTGTGATGTTCCAGAGTACCAAATAAATCCTCAGCAGTTTTCTTTTGTCACGAATAGCTCAACGTTTTTCTTCTAGTAGAGCCAGAGATAAGGAACTTCTTGTTCAGCAAAACAGAGCTAATTGTGAGAGGGAGGGATACATTAAGGAACAGATCAATGGAAAAGTGCTCTCTGTAACAAAATGTGACTTCAATGCTCAGGTTAAAAATATACCTGTTGAATAGACTGGTTCTGGGGTTTGCGTGGCATGGGGATGCTGTGTATCTCACAGAGCTCTCTCTCATTTTATGTCAATGCCAGCTGCTGGTCCTCAGTGGGAAACAGGCAAATGGGCTTGCAGCAGCTCTCCATCGGAGCCAACTGTGACAGGATCGGGACAATCCAGCACGAATTCCTGCATGCCCTGGGATTCTGGCATGAGCAGTCACGGTCTGACCGGGACGACTATGTGACCATAGTCTGGGACAGGATTCAGTCTGGTCAGTCACTCCTCTGCTTTTCCTTACAGGCTCTGGTGTTAGCAGTTTAGCTGTGGAACATCCCTTCCAGCCATCCTTTGGTGGTCACACTATTCTCTCACCTGGATTTAGTTTTCAAAGCCAGTATATCAATAAATGAGATATCAAGGGACATCTATTTGAGACAGAAATTTTCATTTGTTGTTTCTGTTGTAATGCCTTGTGCCATGACAGTTTTCAATGCCCTAATTAGAGATCTGAATCCTGTTGTGCTACGTGTTGTACCGCAGAGCAGCAGAAGAGGATAATTTAGTTTGTTTAAATGAATACTCTGAAAGCATGCTTACTCTAGAAGACCTTAAAGAAATAAAAATAACTAACTCCCCCACCCTTCCACCCCAGTCTGAAAAACCCGGTGTGACCAAAGCCATTAGAAAATCTGCAGTGAAAACACTGGTCCTTCTCCTTCTGCCTGTCTGCTACACCTGGTGCAGGAAGCAGAGCTGAGATAGAAGAGTGTGCAGAGGGTGGGCAGGCAGGAGAGACCTTTTAGGGTCTGTGTCACACCAGCAGTTACTTTAGCAATGCAGCTTGTGAATTCTAAGTGTTGGTACAAGCCTGAGAGCTGGCACAGAATTCCTCAGGACTTTGCTCTGTCTCTGCCTCTTTAGCTCGTTGTCATCCTCTGTGACTTCCAGGCTGTTCAAAAACGAAGTTATATATGCAGGCGTGATATTTTCCTGACATGTGTACACACAGAAGACTGAAAAAGTAGATAATGATTAAATCTAATGCATTCTTGTTTAGTCATGATCAATAGTCAGGTGCATATGCAATTATTTATTACAGAAAATTACCTAGACTCTGTTATTTGATTTCCATTATATTTTGCTGACTCTTGTGACAAGCTGCACTGTAGTTAGACATTTGAAACTGCTGCAATTTTTTTACACTGACCAGAATGTAGTTACTATATTTTCACTGATTTAAATCTTCACTCCCCTTTGGATAGTAAGCTATTGGTTTTTTGCTCATACTCCAGAAAACATCCATAAAGTTAAATTCTGGAAGCTTATCTGATGACAACTCTAACTTGTTTATTGTTACCTAAAATGACTAGCAATTAAACACAGAGAATACAGATTAGAAACAGTTGCAAATGGCAGTAATCTGAGTACTGAAACACTCTCTCCGCTTTTGGGTATCACAAGCCCATCAAAGTTTACGAGTAGTTTCACAGGAAAAAGTTTTCTGGTAGCAAAAACTTTGCTTCATCCAGCAGAAGTCATCAGTAGCTGAAAGAAGAAAGTAAATAACCCTAGTCTGGAAATAAAACTATTTTACAGAGTAAGTGCAATTAAATGACAATAAAAAATATTTTGGGGTTTGATGGATTCTCTGTCACTGTAAGTCTTTACATCGAAACTTGATTCTCCTGGGCAACAATCTTTCCTTTTAATTTTGCCATTTAGGTACAGAACATAATTTCAATAAATATGATGATAAAACGTCAGACTTCCTGAATGTTCCTTATGACTACAATTCTGTGATGCACTACAGCAAGACTGCATTCAGGAATGGAACTGAGCCCACCATCCTCACCAACATACCAGACTTCACGGATGTCATAGGACAGAGAATGGATTTCAGTGAGTACGACCTCCAGAAACTGAACCGGCTGTATAACTGCAGTAAGTTTCTCCATTTATTTTATATGCTTCTGGCATTTGAAAGAAATGAGGGTGATACATACGTGCTGGACCCATCCAGACACAAGTGAAAGAGATGCTAATGTATTTGGAGAAGTGAATTGTGTTAAAAACACCAGAAATAATGGTACAGCTAGAAATAACATCCCTCCTGCAGAAACACTGCTGAGTAGCAGAGGTTTCTGTGCGATTTTATCTGACCTTTAGTTAAAAAACAGCTTTGCTCAGCAGCTGATTTTTGTTCATCCCTTGGGTGGCTGTTTAAAATGTGTGCTTCTGCACAAATCCTTTTGTTTTTCCCTTGTATTATTCCACAGCTGTTGCTCAGACACTGCACAGAAATGAGTGTCTTTGCTGTGGCTGTCGTACCTACTCCACTTTCATGTAATCTGTGACACAGAGTGGGTATTCATGCAAATACGGTACAGATACTGTTAGGAATAAAATGCAAGCTTTTAAAATTTTCATGTTTAGTTTCAAGCCTGGTTTCTTACAAAAGTGGTCAAAAGAGTTATTTTGTTCAGGTGGGGTTTATTTTACAAAGTTGAATCAAAGTAAGAGACAGAGAAATCTAGATATTTCTATTATCAAATTGGAATATAATTCTGTAATTGTTGCTGTATTCAGTGTGCTCTGGCACTCAGAAGAAAACTTTTATAATATCCTAAGTAGTGAGTAGTGGCTTACAATTATATTTTAAGCCTCATTATACAGATACCTTAAAAATTATCAAACTGATTTATTGAAACGGTACAGTTTTTTGAGTGTACAATTCTGAGGAAAATATTTCTATCCATGTAGGTCTAAACTGAACACACACATGCAGCCTTAGCTTCTAGCACTCACTGCACAGTCAATTAGGCATTATAAAAGTGCTTACAGCTAGGGATGTCTTTAACAGGGGATGGGGTCCTTCTTCCTCTCCATTAATCTTATATCGTTTCCATTAGTCTCACGCATTACAGAAATACTTCGCAACATTTAAACTTTATTCTTAACCCATAGGCACATTCCCCAAATGAAAAAAAATCCAGTCCCGTTGAAATCAGTGACAAAACTGCCACCACTTTCGGTGCAATCAGGACCTGTCCTGCTCCCCAATCCATCCCTTGGCTTCATGTGATGTGTATAGTGTGGATGATATTTGCAGAGACATAAATACTGTCAGATCACCCACCTGTGCCAGGGAAGACAGTGCTTCACAGGTCCCTGCGCTCACCCATGTAAAAGATTACTTCATATGCTGAACATGATTTAAAGAACTGTTTAAGCTGAATTTCTGGTAGAGGCCCATGTGGACAGGAAATTGCATTAAAAATGTGAATCTTGGTACATAAATTGAAGAAAATAACCCTAAGAAATTCTGAGTGATAGTTTAGTGCTGCTCCAATCTATACTTCATTGCTGTCTTTCAGGCCGTATGATAACAGTAGATTTTAGTCTGCTTTCCCCTTGGAGCACAGTGCTTAACAGAACTGACCATGAGGTTTCCCTCAGCCTCTGGAAGTTAGGGCTTGGCACTCATCCCCCACGTATTTCCTTCTGAGTCCAGTCTTTCACTACATATCAAGCAAGTATCTGGCTTTTGGTGCTGATGAATTCACAACCTGCCTCACTCATTGCCTCTTCCTCCGTTTCAGGAATGAATCTCAGAAATACATCATGAGCTACTGGGTCTTGCCTTTCTCTCTTCCTGTCATTCAGGTCAACACTCCATGCCAGCCAGCACTTTCTAATTCAGGTCATTAGGTTGCTTCCTTCCTGTTTGGCCAAATCAGTTTCATGTTTCGTTTTGTATTTTGATTTCAAAGAGTTATTTCATCTAATAATTCTCCATTTTTGCCTACCTTCTTTCTCCAGCATATAACATTTGCTGTGAAGGCCTTTTCTTAGTTTTTGCAACATCATACTGATACTATATCTTTAAAAATACCAGTCATACAACACTTCTGATTACCTTGCAGCCTCTAGAGCGTTTTTAGCTGCCTGTGAGGACAGCACAAAATATCTGAGCAGTAGAACTGATTTGGCAGCAGTTCATACTTAAGTGTTTCCCAGAGCTACAGCTTAAGGGAAGCATTTGGCATGTTATTGAGGTTGAGTTTTGTGATACTCGAGGTCTTTTTGTTATGCAATGAAACCTTTAAACCTTTAAGCCACAATATTTTATACATAGTTTAAAAAGCATTTCATTAACTTAGTTGTTTTCAAATCCTGGCTGGTATTACACATGAGCTCAGACATGGTACAGTGGAAAACAAAAATAAGAACAGGGATAAACCTGGACTGTGCTATCTCTCACCAATCCACAGTTTGCTTTAGACAGAGAAAATATTTCATATGGTATTTTCACTTTCATATCCAACTGCACAGTCTTCCTTCACTCAATTTTTCACTTGTTGTATGAAAGACATTGTAAAATTTGTATGACATGAAATGTCCACTGGTCCCAAATATGCCTTTGCCAAATGTTGTTTTGTTTTGTTTTGTTTGTTTTTTTGTGGGTTTTTTTGGGTTTTTTGTTTGTTTGTTTGTTTTTTGTTTTGTTTTTTGTTTTTTGTTTTTTGGGTTTTTTTTAATTCAGCATTTTGTAAATCAAGGTTTGTTTATTACAGCGAAACAATTTCTGCTTTTCTACATGTCAAAATAACACTCCAGCTCACATTAGTGAGCTTGTATCAAAATCTGTGGCCATGTGTAGACTGGCCCAAAGAAAGCAGAGGAATGAATGGGAAGTCTCAGGACTGTAATATGAAGGTGTGTGAATTGGGTTGGTATTAGTGTTCCTTTTATAAGTGAAAGATGCCATCTGATAATTAGCAGATGCCCTACTGTGCTTGCTTAGGGCCCAGAGTGTTCCTGATGACATCTTATTAATGTCAGTGTTAATCACCAAGTGTTTTGAGTTCCTGAACATTGTATGTATGAATGCTGATCGTATTTGAAGCCACTGATTGCTTGGTGTTTGCATTTAGTTTTTCTCTGTTCATGGCTTTGGACCTTCAGAACTAAAATGTGTTATGTAATAGAGATTCACTTTTTTTTTTTTTTTAATGTCATAGCCTCCTCCCTAAGTTTCATGGACACATGCAGTTTTGAACTTGAAAATATATGTGGCATGATTCAAAGTTCAGATGATAACAGTGACTGGCAGCGTTTGTCTCAGGTTCCTGCTGGGCCAAATACTGATCACACTAATATGGGAGGCTGCAAAGGTATGAGAAAAAAACTCTTATCTTTCTGGGAAGTGTTTTCTGCAGAGGCGTGCGAGTTCACTTCAAGCTTGGCCTTGTTATCTGTTAATTTTTTGACAAATTACGGTTTATTTTTTAACTAAGCAACATAAATCTACATACTTAGGGACGTCATGTGATATGTTCGATTTTCTGCTTATTTCAGAAGATCGAATGTCCTTATCTCTTTTGATCTGTTTTTTTGGCTTAGTGTCACATCCTGTCATGAGAGTTCTATAAAGTGTTGAGCCAGTAGTACAGGCACACCAGATAGACTACTGCGATTCTGAATAATTTCTATAAGTCCTTGGGAAGGAGTAGGATTTTGAAATGTATATTATCAGAGCTGAGATGAAAAATTAATTAACAATCAAGCTAGATGTATCTCAACCTGTCAGAAAGCTCCAAGAGTTCAGGAGCTTAAACCAGTCCTGCAGAGAGTTACCGACACTGGGTGAAGAGTAAAACCCCAGGGTTTTGAGTACAATTTGCTAGAGATAATGAAATGAGGACAAAAGCTGCAAAGAGAATGGTTCCACTAGGAAAATGTGAACAGGTAACAGTCCTCAGTCAGGGATTTGTATAGAATCTACCTAACCCTGACTTGACTGTATCTTCTAGAGTTATTACAATACAGCATTAAGAAAACCAGTACACCAGGAAAATTCTGTTTTCTCTCCCCTCTCTCTACCGCTCATTTCTCATTGACTTTTGGCAGATTCTGGCTACTTTATGCATTTCAACACCAGTGCTGGAAGAGAAGGAAGCACAGCTGTCCTGGAGAGCCGAATTCTGTATCCCAAAAGGGGCTTTCAGTGCTTGCAATTCTATTTATATAACAGTGGTAACGAGGGTGACCGGCTGAGTGTCTGGGTCAGGGAGTACACATCAGCCAATCCAAATGGTACTTTGAGATTCATCGAAGAGATTAAAGGTATGGAATAAAATTGCATTTTGTTTTAATCTATACTCAATATTTTTCAAAGTACTGGGGGAAATTATTGTGGCAAAGTCACTCATTTTTTAATGTTGTTCTTTGGCTTCTTCTCTATCTATGTAAGCGATTCGTTGTTGGTGAAATTATACCTGATGGATCCTCAGTCAGCTGTTTTCCTATAATGTAATAAATTACCACAAATTTCAAACTCTTACATTATCGTTTTCTCACCAAAATAGCTAAAATTCCATGAGCAATCATTTTAACTGTTCTAGAATTGCTGGTATCAATAGCAACTGATGAAGTCGGAATATTAGAGCAAATTACAATTAATAAGAAAGTATAATAAAGAAATGGAAAGCATAAGTGCCCTGGAATACCTAATATACAAGTTTAAAAAAGATAAATAAAATTTAAATTACTTTTTTAACAAGGTTTGAAATTACTTAACTGAAATATATGGGCAGCAGATCATGTTTTGAGTTGTGGCTTGAAGAAGATTAGACTCTTGTAGTTTTAGGAGCCTATGGCCTACAGAATGAGTTCAGCTAATGCACAAAAACTCTTTAAGCTAGAATTGCCAAAGTCACCGTATGATTAAATTACTTTCTCAAATATTTAACTATTATGTGGTCTCCACTGTAGCTACACCAAGTTCATAAGGGTCTGAGCAAGTTCTTTTCCTAAATAGGTATCATTTCTGTCTCTTTTTGTCCCTTTAGGATCAGCTGCTGCCGGTGCCAGTTTTGCTTTTCTTTTTTCCACTCTTTTCTTCACCTCTATGGCTTCACCCTCTGTGCCGTCTGTGCTAACAGGCATCCTGAATGTAAGTGTTGCTAAGGCAGGTGTAGACTTCACATCAGTCTGAGCCCTCCAAACTCTTTCACACCCTACTTTGAAGGCAAGAAAAATTTCTCCAGACTTCCTTCTTCCTCACAAACACTTTTGGGTCTATTAGGTCCCATCTCCCATTCCTGCTTTCTCAAGTCCATAATTTCCTTTGAAGTTTCTGATCTCGTAAGTGTGTCCAGAGGCACCCTATTTTGACAATCTGTGGCAAAACTTTTAGGAATGGTTCAAGATTATTTTCCCCCTGAGCTGTTTCACTTCTCTCACCAATGCAGTCAACAACCTGGAAGAAACTGACACTACAGCCCCTTCCATCCGTGGTCTGACGCCTTCACCCTGGCTGAGCTGCTCATGGGTTTGCGCTGAACTACAATGTTCAAGAAGCTTAGGGACAATCCCTGAACCCTTCCCACTGGTCTGTGGCAGCTAGGGATTTTTGAACTGCACATATTACATGTAAAAATCCTTTAGCTTATGCAGAAGGCAATTTCATGGAAAACAGTGGGGTGCTTTTTTTCTTGTTTCTGGGTTAATTTTTTACCTCCTAATTGTAACAGTAATGAAAAATGTCAAGAAATTAAGACTCATATTTGACATCCATTGTGTTGTGTTTAGGGTTGTTAGGAGAGTGATGCATGAGTTCTGTACCTGGGATTGGCACTGCTTGTTCAATAAATTCAGCTGGTCTCCTGTGCAGATGAACAAAACCCAGACAGTGAAAGAAAAAGTTTTGCTGCACATACTTTTTAAAAAAAGGTGTTTTACTTTCATCTACCTCACAAGGCGCCTGTGCAGAGGTCTTTGCTTCTGTGTACACTGCTCTTGAAGTCAAGTGGAATTTGCTAGTGCAGGCACTTTTGGATGCAGCATCAAACTTGCAGTGAGCTTTTATTGCATGAAGTAGGTTTTGCAAATGACTGGCTTTAATTTGACCTTAGTACCATTAATCATTTGATGGGTGAATAGTGCTTCTACATAGGCAAGCTTCCAACAAGTAATTTAAAAATACAAAAACAAATGAATGAACCAGTCTTGTAGTTCTAGGTTCCCAGAATCCTCTGGAGCATTTTTCATTGAGGCATGTTGTTGTTCAGTTATTTGAATATAATTAGTTCTGATTTTTTTCTTTTTAAAAATACAGGTGAAACTCTTTTTGTGCATTTAATTACCACAACATCTGGATTAATTTAATGAAATTTTATTTAAAAATGTAAAAGAAAAAGCAGTTTTAAAACCCATCAACAAGTGCTATTATGCATATTGATTCTGTTAAAATATTGTATTGAGCAAATATGAGCTTGCACTGAAAAAGTAACATCTACAGAAGAAATATTCCATCACATCAGTGCCAGGGGAACTGAAAAATTCTTAAACAGTGTTGGTATAGGGTACACAGACCTGTGCAGTGTTTGACTGTCCTGCTGATTCAGAAATCTCTACCCTTGTTTTTCAGGTTCACCTGAGACTTACTGGCAGCTCCATCATGTTTCCTTGAATGTCACAAGTAAATTCAGGGTTGTGTTTCAAGGCGTGAGAGGAAGTGGCTTATCAAATGGAGGCCTCTCTATTGATGACATCAACTTGTCAGAAACTCAGTGTCCCCACCACATCTGGCATATCAGAAATTTCACACATCTCCTCAACACGAGTCCAGCAGGGAGAGATGGGATAATATACAGTCCACCTTTTTACTCTAGTAAAGGATATGCTTTTCAGGTCACACTGTATGTAAATGGTACCACTGATAACCCATTTAATTTAGGAATATACTTGTCCTTGATTTCTGGAGCAAACGATGATCATTTGCAATGGCCCTGTCCATGGCAACAAGGTACCATGATCCTGCTCGACCAGCATCCTGATATTCGTCAACGGATGTCAAACCAAAGAAGTGTAACAACAGACCCTCTGAAATTATCAGGTTAGTTAAAATCAAACATGTAGAACACAACCAAAAGACAAGGGGTCACATCTCTTCATGTAAATTAGTGCTTTTTTTTAGCTTCTGGAAAGTTTCATATGTTTGCGGCAACAATAATACTGATCCGCAGACAAGAAAAAAATTAAACCTACAAGCAAGTTTAGCTGGGACTCTGGATTTCAAAGTTGCATTTGCATATGAAGCAGGTGGCTGATGTATTCCTAAAGTTTCTTTCGTATGCTCTGTGAGGATACATTTGTTTCTGTGTTAATGAGAATGGAAGTTTTCCGGAAGGCATGAAAAGAAAAATACTGAATTCACAATACAAGCAGTTCATACCAGATAAAAGTGCAGCTATCAAACAAATCCCTGCCCTCCTTGTCAAAGGTACAGTGATGTCAGCACAAGCCTCTGGATGGACAAAGTACTGATTCATATTACTTAATCTGTACTTGTTCAAGGTGTGAGAAGATAAGGGCTGTTGTCCACAATAACTTGGAAAGGTGGCAGTTGAGGTAAAAAGTAACTCTGAGAAATGGTAGGAATCTCTGCAGAGAGAGATGTTAAAGAAAACACCCACATTCAGCACTGGATAAAGTTTGGATTTAAGCCACAATGACTTTCTTCATTTTGCCAAAAGAAACCATCTCTGCCACTGAATTAGTTTTCTGGACTTTCAGACTAGAAAGGAAGGAAGGCACAAAAACGTCCAATTCACATTATTATTTTAAAACCAGTATGTCTTACAGTCCTTTGTCAATGACACTGGCTCTACATGAAAACGAAGTGGGTAATCTAGAAAGACCTTATGTCCTTTCTGTAAATGAAAGACACACCACACCATGTCCTCCACAGATGTTTGAAAAAGCACATTTTCCCTGTGCTTTCTGCTGTTACAGCCACAGTGCTTAGCCCTTTTCCTTCCCTGGCCCTGTGGACACGCAGTCTGTTTGCCCTCTGCTCCTTCTCCCTTGTTTATTCACATATTGCAAATAGTCCCAGATTCCCAAGGGAAGCCTTGTAACACACACTCTTTCTCTAACCAGAGAGGTGTTAGCGCAGGCAGTTCTTTCTCCCTCTGTCAGATTCTTTCACGGACAATCAGACTCAGCTCTGAGATTTAGAAGAGGGTGTGATGGAGCAGACATCAGCGATCCGTGATGATTCAGGTTGTTCAAATACCCTGTGCCCCACATCTACTGCAGGAGATGCTCTCTTTTGAGAAGCACTGCATTAACTCATGTTACAGATGGTTCATGTGCTACTTACCTTCTTGACCACTACACTTTGAAGAACTAAAAAGAAAATACAACAGATTTTCAACTAGCTCTCCAATAACCTCACCTCCAGCAGGTTCTTTTCTCAGTACCTCAGGCTAAACCAAATAATTGAAGATCTCCATTGTCTTGTGCCTCTTATCAGTGGAAAATCTCAGGCAATTGAGGTTTCTGCTGAGACACAAATCCAGAATGGTCTCACATTCACATTTTTTTAATCTTTTTTTTTTTTTCCAGAATCCTCACCAAATTATACTTGGGATCGGCCAGATAAAGTGGGATCCGAAGCAACTTTTCCCAATGGAACTAAATACATGAGAGGTCCAGGAGTTGGAACAAGTGCATTTTTAACTCATGAGAGACTTAGAAGCCGCAACTTTATTAAAGAAGATGGTGTTTATATTCTTTTAACAATGGAAGGTATGTAAACATAGCTGATACTCTTTACAATGCAGTAAACAGTGTCAGATATTAAGTCACTAGTGCTGTAGATATAAATACCCATGATGTACTTTGCGCATGAGCAGTATTTGAATTACGCCTATATCTAAAGTTGAATCATACGTTTGAATAAATTTGTGAACAGGTACATGCACGGTATAATTCCTTTATCTCATGTGAAGGTGTAAAACAATGGTAATCCTGTGCAAATTATTTTGAATAGAGTCATTTGAATAAAACTATCTGTTTCTGAAAAAATCTAGAGGACATTTCCAAAGTACATCCTGCTCCTGAAAGGTGAAAAACACTGTTTATCCATTATACCTGTGGACAGGCTCATTGTTCTTTATTATTAGAAATTATCATTAGAATAAGAAGAAAAATAATGTGGAGCAAAGACCTTATTTCTTGTGGGTTCACTGTGCAGATATCTCGCATCTCCTGACAACTGAGCCGAGTGTTCCACCCACTGTTGATACAAGTGCCAGCACCACCGAACCTGGCCCTAGCTCTTCTGCCACCAACAAGCCCTCCACTGGCACTGAGAGCACCACCACTGCATCCACCACCAGCACCACCACAACGGGCAGCACCACCCGGCCCGAAGATCCAGAGGTTCCGGCTTTCTGCCCAGACAATCCCTGTGAAAATGATGGTGTCTGCGTCATGGTAAACAGAGCACCGGTGTGCAGGTAACTGCCTTTATTCACTCTCAAATGCAATTTTAGGATGAGTAATCAGAGTTTCTAAAAAAATAAATCTTTGCTCCTACTGAAAATAAAGACAGACTGTAGCTGATTAAGGCAAGTATTTGCAAGTGCTCCTGTGAGACTGAACTTATGGCCAATTTGGGCAACAAAGCTCCTAACCTCAGCACTTGATCATTTTGAAGTACCCTGCTTGACTTCCCTGTAAATTCTATTTTAAATGTGTTTATTATTTTCAGTAATGTATTACTCCAAGTCCTTAGAATTCCCTATAGCAAAATGTAGAAGAGTTGAATAAATGTAATTGAAAGGAAAGAGCATTTATATCAGTAGAGAAGATTTTTACTACTTATCATGTAGGAAGCAGCACAGACATTATTTTAAAATTTGATTCAGAAATATTGCACATTGCAAATTATGACCATGAATTACCGAAGCGTAGTCTCTCACCTTTGAAACCAGCAGTGAAAGCTGAGGAATAAAAGATTGTTTGCCCTGCAACAAGATTAATATCAACTTTTATTTAATTCTCTGTGGATACATTTACGTAACCCACCTGCCTGATTACCATTGTTCCAGCTCTCAAGTAAGCTCTGAGGCTGAGGACAGTAACCTTATGATGCTGTGCCAGGGCAAGTAGACTGGGGGAGTGCTGTGAGGAAAACATGAAGGCCTAGAGCCACAAGAGTCAGCATGACTCATTAAGTGTTGTCTCCCCATTTAGAAACTTTTCAAAAAATAATTCTTGTGCAGCTCATCAGAAGCAGGTCACAAATATGAGTAAATGTCAAGATGTGGTTCCAAGAAGACAAAAATAAAAAAAATGCTGAATATTATGCCTAATTTCAAAATTATGGAAAGAGAAAATTTATTTTCTGACATCTCTGGACTCTTTGACTCTTTAGTGCCTTTGCAACCTGCTTTCTGTCCTACAGAAATGTGCGACCAGCATAGTTTCCACCCAGATTTTCTGATGGGAAATGGGTGGGAATGTGATACATCAGTTCAAGCTGAATCACCTGGAGTCCCCCCAGCAGGCAGTTTCTTTGCAGCACACTGCAAACAGACTTGTTTTCAGGGCTGAGGTAGTTCTGAATAAACAGCTTAGACAGGAGCTAGAAAATCAGTACACAAGGAATAAGCAAGGTTAGAAAGATGGGGGTGGGTGTGCACTCAGCAGTACTGCACAGATATATTTCTTTTTCAGTTAGATCATTTGGACCCTTGTGTGCTCACTGTAAAATCTTTCAGAGCTGAGTGTGGTGCTGGGTAAGGTGATGGAATCAAAGCCTGGAGGTTGTTTTCAGTCCTAAAACCAGATGACTGCTGGGCTGTTAATTTCTTTTCTTACCTGCTTCTTGGGGGAGGGCAGAGGCAGCTCTTACAGGTTCTTTAAATTTGAAAATTAAAAAAAGAAAAGAAGCTCCATCGATCAGCTGCAACCAAGCATTAAGTGGTCAAGAGGATCAGGAAGGCATTTAGGTTTTCTGGCAAAGGCTCTCTCTGAAGGCACAACCTGTGAAACAGCAGGAAGCTGAAAGAAACACATTTAGATGTGTAAGGACAGTGGGCCACTCAAGACAACTTTGAAATAGAAGACCATTTTAAGATAACTTCATTATGCTTTGGGATATAGAAATTGCATCAGAGATGCCGTTTTTCTGAAGTAGACCTTTTCATACCTTTACTCTTTAGGTGATAGCACGTTTGTTCTTTTGCTGTCTAGATGTCCAGCAGGTGACAACTGGTGGTACATGGGAGAAAAGTGTGAAAGGAAAGGCTCAACTCGAGAAAATACTGTAATAGCTGTTTCTTCGACCATAACTGTGTTTGTAGTAATGCTTATTGTCACCATCACAACTGCAGTGTGCCTTAAAAAGAAATACAAACAAGGAAGGGAGAATAAGGACAGCCTGACTCTAGAAGAAGTAAGTATTTTGCCTCTTTCAATAAATATACACACACGTGCACGTGTATCTATATTCACTAAAAAGTAAACAATCAAATTCAGTAAGAAGTAAATGGGAAGATGTCATCTTTTTGAAGCCTAAAGACTCAAGATTGGATATTAAAGAGCTCCATTAAGTGCCACTAATTTATCAAACCCCACTTAATTAAAAATCTGTTCTCCTCCTCCACCCCCCTCCACTCTGCCCCAATGACAGCCTACATTGAGTGGGATAGTGTGAACAAAGGGGTTCATTTTCAATTTGTAATGAAACCATATTTTCTGCTCAGTAAACTTGTATTTCATCTATTACTGCCTATTCTACTAAAGATATCCCCTTCAAATACCTCGATATGGTGCTAAAAAATGCATCCCAGAATGTCAAAACAAAAAGCAAATCTAAAAATAATTTTCCACATTCAAAGGCCATTTTTTATGCAAGGCATGAAGTAGCTGTGGAAATCATGACTTACAGAAAGGTAAAAGAAGACAGCAAGTTAAAACTGTCTAGATGACAGGATCAGAAATGCCATGTATTGGATAGAAGCAGCATTTGGGCATGTTTTCATAGGAATTTTCATACAGTCTGAGACACATGGACTCTAAATAGAGGCTTGTCTTGGAAATAGCAAGAGTGACTTAGTTTAGAGGGACTCACAGGGCACAGGAGAAATTTTGTAAACAAACTGAAGAAGAATGTCCTTCCAGAAAGTAGAGTTCCATTTTAAATTTTGTACTAATACTCTTTGTGTGATATCCCACTGAGTTGCAGTACTTCTGTGCAGTGTCAGATACTTGACACTGCTACTTTATGACCTTCCAATAAATAGTTTTGGTTTCTTTGCAAGTAATGCTCTTACATTATACACATATTTCCCTTCCCTACACACTTTTAAGATGTGGGTTTGTTTTCTTTCCCCCCACTTAGACTAAAACATCCTTCTGAAGATAATGCAAACAAGCATCAAAGACACAAGATGAACATCACTGCAAAACCACAACTACGCCATCATTCTTTCTGTTCCTTTTATCTCAACCATCATGATAAAAATTTGTAAAGTCTGGAAAATAATTCATCATCTGGATTAAAGTCAGTGGAGTGTCTGACAGTGCTGTGTATTGTCATGCAATGGAGAAAAATGGAAATACGCTGTGTGACATGGCTGCCCTGTCCTTCAAGTCTCCCTGAAGGTGAAGAAAACATGAAAACTGCATCCTGAATTTCAATCAACACAGGAAAGTCCAAGTTTGCTATATCATCATTATACAGTTGTCTGTAATAAAAGGGAGCTGGACCCTGTATTTACAGGGTACTCAGCAGTTCTCAGTCCTGCTGCAGCTGTCAGTCAGTAGTGTGAGAGTTTGTGGAGTGTGGGAGCGTCTGGTTCATTAAGATATTTGGTTGTGATCTACCCACTATAAAAGAAATAACAAGTAATGAGGAAAGTGATAAATGAACCTCACAGACACACAAACATTAATGAGGAAGTCACAACAGAGATAATAATGAGGATCCAGAATGCTTCAGCCACCGATTGATGGTCCATTAGAAGAACTACTCAGGCAGAACCCTCAAGAATGTCAACCTGAACAATTATTAACTGATAGGAAGGGAAAAATATGATTAAGAGTGTTGTGGAAAAGCTGAGGCTGCTTGGGATATGGGCTATCAGAAAAGCCTTGTGGATTTACGTAAAAATGACTATGGGGTGTTTAGGGGAAGGATTAAAAGATTCAAAGAAAAGTGGGGGAAAATGGGGACAGTAACTGGAGAGACCCACCTGCAAAAGACATGTGTGCCAATGACCAGAGGAGACCACAGGTCTTAGGGCTCATGGATCTAGGTACTAGCACATGGAGGGAATTGCATGGAAGGGTCTGTGTGCCAGGAACTGGGGGGACTGTGGGCCATAGGGCTTGTAGGTCCCTCCAGCAACTGGAAGGATTGGTGTCTATGTTTTGTATGAGTCTTGAAAAGTCCAGGTGCTAGCAGCAGCTGGAGGGGTCAGACTGTGTGTGGGTGTGTAAGAGGTCTAAGTCTAAGTGCTGGCAGCTGGACAGATCTGTGTGGGTTAATATTTCTACAGTGAATTTAATCCTCTCTTTGTGTGTGTGCATAATCCACTAGCAAACTTCAAGCTGGACTAGCTGGTGAGTTGGAGGAAATATTCCCACATCTGGAGGACTCAAACATCACACTGCCCTATCTGGCAAGCAGAAGGTGATTTGTATACCACTGCCAGAACCCCTAGGCACAGATATTAAACAGGTTTTAGAGGCCATGCTAACATTCAAGAGGACTGTGCATGTTTGAGTGTGTTTCTGGATGTGGAGAATGAGGGCACACATTTTTTCACCAGAGAACCTGCATCCTGATTTCCTGGAGAAGAGGAAGAGGACAGGGCTGTGTGCCCTTCTGTGAGTTTGGGTAGCATTACAGAGGGGTTGTGCTGCCCAGGCTGCTCTGTGTGGGTGTGTAGCAGCCTGTCCAGCCAGCCACTTCAGGGACCCCTCTGTGTGTGTGTCTCGTGTGTCTCGGATGCAACCTTGCTGCCAGCCAGACCTGCGAGCTGGAAGAAGAGCAGCAGCCGAATCCTTAGGAATGGGACGTAGAGATCACTTGAGACCATTGCTGGGCTGGGCACGTTGGCTGGGGAGGCAGATCCTGGGTCTGGGAGATTTAGTGGCTCCCTTAACACCCCTGATGAACAGGGCTACCATTCAGTAGGATTTAGAGAGAAAAGTAAGCATGGAAATAAAAGGGCCAGAGTAAGCAAAACATTCCTCCCTGAGGACATTTTGCAGAGGGAGATGGCAGCCACCATGGGCAGAAATCATCACATTTGCGGTGTTTTGGAGGGGGGCTGTGAGAGACAGGAGTGCCAGTAATGGAAATGTCAGGTCACACCAGATGGCTGGTAGACTGGTATGTGAATGTGTTCACATTTAAAGGTCAGCAGCTACTTTGATTGCCTGGGATGGGTGTTGACGACCTTAACATTTGTCATGCAATTTACCCTAACTCTGGGCAAGAGCAGTTCAAATGTATGGAAATTTGATGAGGGAGCAAGCCTTCCTCTGAATGCTACTGCAGAGCACAAAGCAACAAATGCATATTCTTCTGTATCGACACTATATATGTAGTCCTTCTCTGATTCATATTCTCTGAAATGTAGTTGTATTTAAAGCATTCATAGCTGGATTTATTAGCTTTTGTTGGAATCCAAAGATTCATGAAAACAGCCAGACAAAATTAACAAAGATTTGTCAGAGCTAACAAACATCCTAGATAGGAAAATACCCTACTATAGCTGTCTTAAAATAACTTTCCTATTTCCACACGTCTTCATCAGCAGTTTTCATGCAAATAATCCTCCAAATGCGCCCTCAATTAAGATATGCACATAGATTTACATGGAGTTAAGAAGACACAAATGAGACTGTTCATAAATTCAACCCTGGCTACAATCCTTAACATTATAAACTGTGAGCATTTTATAATTTCAAATGTGGAGTACCAGATTTGTGATTGTAGAGATCATTTATATTTTTGAAATCCATATTACATGAGATACTTACCCATACTTTCATCAGAAGAGAGCTTAATACACAGAGCAGTGTTACAATATAATTTCAATACATTGCAGAAGATACAAATTCCATAGGGTATATCCTGAAATGTTAAACTTTCATGGGAAAAAAATCTTAAGCTTCTGTTTATTCATTTCAAACAGGAATCCATGAAGAGCATGATTTAAAACTGAACCTCCCAGCCAGTGAGTGTGAACAACTCACTTCCATAGAGCCAGGAGAGGTTTTTTAATGTCCTTAATTGACTTAAAAATTCTCAAGAGGAGTATTATTTTTTCAGTTTTACAATGCAGAAAAATTACTCAGGAAATGCAGAATGAGATTCAGTTTTACACATTATTGTTTATCACAAAAGTTATGCTACTAGCTCAAGTTCCTGAACAAATACATTTTTCTTAAAAAGTTGTAGCACAAATGACTTAATGATCTTAATTTTGGAGATGTACATTTAACACATTTACAGATAATATGGATACTTGTCCCAGGTCAGATATCGTGTTGGTTGGTCAGAGAGCTACATGGGCTTGCAGCCTGGGTGTTTACTTTACTTTTCTGGAGCAGGTTTATTCACAGAAAGGTTTCCTAAAAATCTTTCTTGTAAAGATCTCTCTGTAAAATCACTGAGAGACTGATGTGATACCAAACCCCATCAGTGTTAAATCCGCAAAAATCTATCTTTCCTGTCCTTCTCACACTGTAGTGATTCAGGTTATGCTTTACAACAAGGATTTAATCTGCCCACATGCCTGGTCAGGTACATTCCACTCTCTACACTCCAGGACCAGTGTGTAAACTCTATTACTGGCTTCCACAGCATGCAGGACAACAGCTTGGGCTGTGGACACTGACTCCATGGGTTGCCTGTCCTGCTCCTGTTCCTCATTCAAGAGTAGATCTCTGCATCTCTAGCAAAGACCCAGACCTAAGTGAATGTTTTCTTCTCTGCTCCTCCTTTTCTGCGCTCCAGACTTGCTGTACAGCTGGACCCAGCAGAGTACGTGCACATTGCATCCAGAACTGTGTGCATGACTCATTCCCCACTGCTGAGTCTATCAGGAGTCACAGCATGGGCTTAAAAATAAACTAACTCCAACATTCAAGTCAGTGGCTCAGGTGTGGAATAATAAAGGAAGAAAAACAAAGGTGGGTCATCATCCTAGCTACTTGGTCTTTCTTCAAGAATCTCAGCACCGCAGAAAATCTTTTAGTCATGCCACCTGCTGTCTGTGCTAAACAGGATACACAGCCTCCTATTCCTGATACAGGCAAACCAACTCACTGCTATTTGCATCACACAGATCAGCTCTGCTCAGCTTAGCTTTTGCACAAGTAGCAAATTACTGAGTCATAATGTCTCAGTCTGGCTGGCACAGCGTTGTCTAAATGCAAAAAAGGGACTGATCCTAGACACCAGCCCTCCAATTTCAGCTGCGTGTGTCAGGTGTCTCGTGCCACCCACGCCAGGCAGACAGGGTCCCGGGGTGCAGGGCAGGAGTCATGACTTGTCATTTTCTTTAGGTGCAATTCAGAACAGAGAAGTAGCTTTTTTTCCTTTTTATCTTCCCCACAGGTCTCCTTATCCACTGCTATTAGAGCTCAGGGTCTTTTGCAAAGACACAGATGCCATCAGCTGAATTACCTTTGATTTTGATAAATAGAATCTTAATTCTCCTCTCTTCTTGGACTGCATTTTCAAGCTATCTTTGGCGCTGGTAGTACAGATAGTTGTGTCTCAAGAGAAGATAACCAACAATTAAACTGCCTTTTCTGAAACAGTGCTGTTTGTCAAATCTAGAGTTATTGCTTAGAGACTTTTGTAGCATTTGATGCAGTAATGGCAAAATATCTGTATTTTGCTCTGTGTTATGAAATTATGAAGAAATACATGGTGATGTCATTTTCCCACTTCTTTCAATGACATAGATTCTAGTTTATGACAAAAGACAGCTCTAAAGTTGAGATTTAAGGATTTGTTTCAGGCGAGAAGATTATTAATTTTTTTGCAGCAGACAGATTCCATGTGGCTGCTCTCCCTGACTTCTCCTTTTTCGGAGCAGAAATAACTGGGAAAAAAAATGACCACAGCAACTCAGACTGATTACTGCTTACACCAGGTACACTCTAACTGGTATCATAAAGGCTGCAGACAGGTTTACAGGTTTACACTGGAGTTCTCATTTCTTTGCTCACGAATTCCTAAACTTCTACTGGAGATGAAAAGTCCATGCTTGATCTATGCCTTTGACTTCACCTACTGTGAAAACAATTCAGCATCTAAGAAGCTTAACTGGAATGTCTGGAACTTAAAAGAACAAAATCGAACCTCATTGTTTCCCAAGGTTGCAATGCTTAATCCCACAATACACAGTCATGGTTACTCTTCTGATGCAACACTCATGGGAAAAAAGAACTGTGTGCTCTTTACCAGATTTGAATCTTATCTCTAAACAATTTGATGGAATATTTTGATTAACTTTTTAATGATAGCCTTTCTACTTCACTATTACTAATGTGTAACTAGAACCAGCCACCTTCTTCTACTAGAACTCTGTGTATGTGCACTTGCCCTTGATTTTTTATTTTAACACCATCTGGATCTATGAAGTCTGTGCTACAAAAAGCCAGGTCAAAACTTGCCAGAAACACATCTCCCTCTTCATCTCTACTTCCCCCCCCCATCTTCTCATCATATTGTGAACATTTGGCTTTGGAGGCAGCTTTCACTCATGTAAATGATATTTGCTTGTTCAAAATAGAACATTATAAATTACATAAAAGTAATATTGCAACTCCAGTTTAATTTGTTAAGAAAGCTATTAGTTTTTTAAGTTTGGTAGTTATCAAGTTGTTTAATAAAATTTGTTTGTTAACTGTGGAAGGAGTCCCTGTTGCTCCTTAGAAGAGTCAGGTTTCATTCTGGCTGCTACTGTCATGCTTTCATCACCAGGAAAGATTTGTCAGGGCAAGCTGGAGATAAGGAGAGAAAAAGAAAATTAAAGGGTTGCCTTGACCAAAAGAAAAATAACCATGCTTAAGTCTTAGCAGGTGCGATTGAGAGGAACAGGAAAAGAAAAGCTGCTGGGATAACACAGTATGAATTTTCTTAAGGGAAAAAAAGCTCTAAGGAAAAGAAAGAAACTTAAATTGAGATAGTGAATACCTACTATGGGCCACTGCATGATAGTCTGTCTACAGGCTGTGTCTCTGAAGCAGATTCCTGCTCCTCAGCAGCCCACCCGTTTGCTCTGCTTTTCACAGGTTTGCAGCTCACAGCGAGATCAATTGCCACTACATGTGTCCTTTTTAAACCTATTTCCATCAGCTTACAGCAATGCCCACGTCTCTCACTTACAAGCAAGACCTCCAGCTGCCCCAGCCCCACGGCTGCAGGGCCTCTTTAGGCAGCTCTCTCCCTCGGGAAGGTCTGGGAAACTGACAGCCAGGGAGATGCAGAGCCTGCACTGGCACAAGGATCACGCAAAACAGACACTGGGAGCTGGAAGACTGAAGAAAAACTTGGAAACATAACCCCTTCCATGGACAAAGCCATGGTGTTATCTTGTTGTGCCAGCTCTGCTGTGTCTCTGTGGAGGGCTCATCCCTGCATAAGCTGCAGCTCGGAGCAATAAATAAAAGTGGTTCTTGCCTTGGAGGATTTGCTGGAGGAACTGGTGGAGACAAAATCTCTGTTTCACATGGACATTGAAGACCGGATTTTCCCCTTCTCCCTTAGGAGGAAGTCACCATCCTGCACACAATCCCCCTTTGCCAGGAAGTGGGGCTGGCCCTTCCCAGTGCTCTGCCCCACACTGGCTTCCCTGACCAGGTCCCCACAAGGCCACATGGTGGGAGCACTGCAAAGAATGTTGATTAACATCAAACCTCCTCCCTGGCAACAGCCTGTCCATGGAATATCTGCAAATCACTGTGTGGCAACCACCTTCCCCCCAAGAGTGAACCTTGAGCTTTGGAAGAAATTTGAGTTTCTGAGAAATACAGATAGCCACAGATTCATCCATTTTGAGTGCAGTCCCGGCAGCCTCTAAGACATTTCTGAAGTGAAATGTGGGGAAAGGAGTAACAGAGGTTTATTTACCTTTTTTCTCCTGGGGGTTCAAATGAGCAAGCCACTCCACCCTTTGTGCTAAGAAAGTAATAAAAATGCTTTTCTTTACTCCATAATAATACCTGAGTACCTAGATCCGGTTGTGTCACTTGTTTCCCTAAAAGCAAGTTATCTTGGCTTCCACTTGCCTAGATTTATACCCATACTGCACAAACCACTTTGCAGGTGTGTCAGATTGCTCTCAGATTGGCTGTGAACTTGTGTATTTGCTTTCTCATTTCCCACAGCATCTCAATGATCCTGAGGACTAGGACAGGCTGGGCTAAAATTAATTTTTTTTTCATTCCACAAATATTTTTCAGCTATAAAACACTTTCCTACTTCTTATTAGGTGTCATCAAAACCATTTTGAGGCTTTGTTACCCAAGCCCTCATGGGATGGGGTGCAGGAGCTCAGGTGCATTGGGTGCTGGCTGATGCTCACACGGGTGCACAGTGTGCAGCCCCTTGCACGACAGGAGGGTTTTAAAGCTCAGAAGATGGAAAGTTCGATATCTCTGGAAATGCAAGGCTGAGCATCAGTTTCTTAATCAGCAGTTATAGCTGCTGTCAACTGCCTTCCTGGCAACCCCCTGCTGATGGTGGAAGTGGTTTAGGGAATGTTTCGCAATACAAAGATCACCTCTTAAAGGGGAAAGCAGAGCACTTTGCCATCTTCCAGCCTATTGTACACTGATTTTAGAACAATGGAAAAAACTAAATAGCCTAATACGCAGTAGAGAAATCTTGACCTTTCTTTGCTACCATTTTATTCAGCATACATGTGAATGATTAAATTGTGCTGAATAGCTGGTGCAGTATGTGTGAGTGCATGATTTCCCTCAGTTTCTTAAACAGGAGTACAGGAAACTCTCCTTCCCCACCACTTTGTCTTTTGTCACAAGAGGTGCTGAAAGCGTTTGAAACTTCAGTAGCTGCTGGTGAAGTAAAAATATTTTTTGGACATCTCTCAAAGGTCACTGCGTAAGACACAGCGGTGCACTCCTAAGTGTCTGGATCATCTCAGATGGAGCCATGCATTAGCAGGACCACCCTTGCCAAAGATCTTTTCCCAGCTGTAGAAGGGCTTATTTGTCATTAAACCTCAGACTCTAGTCATATTTAAGAGCACAGCAACTCCATGCAAATACACAAAAAAAAACTTTTATGGAAGGGGAAGTGTGGATCCCAGCAGCCAGAGCCCTGACTCCTCTCCATGGATGTGCAGAAGAAAGGGCAGGAGGAGCATCGTGGTCACCTCCTTCAGACCCAGGGACTGCAGGATGCAGGTCCAGGCCTCTGAACTGGATGTTAGGGATAGTCACTAAATATTTACTAACGATGTTGGGCTAATTGCCCCAGTACACTGGAATCTTGGTACTTCCAGGCTCTGGGAGGAATGAACTTGAATGAGATGAATGTTCAAGCACTTACAACGTAGTTTTACAATTAATTACCCAAATACTCCTGGGAAATGGGAAATCAGTTTCTTCATTTATTGGAAAGAGTTAAATCAGTACTATTAGGAGGCTTAAGTAACGGCACAGAATAAATTCCTGTCAAATCAGATTGAGAAAAGGCAACCCACCAGCACCTGTCAGCTGGTCTGATATTTTGCTGCTCCAGTGGTGTTGTTTAGTCCATCAGTGACAAACAGGGAAATGCCACTTGGTGTGAGCAAACCCAGGACCTCTGTCAGTGCTGCTCTGCCATGGCCACAATCACTGACAAGACACTTCTTCCCCCTTGGCCCCCAAAATCCCACAGCTGTAAGCAGACAGACCTCAATAGCTGGATGAAGGTGGTGGCACCAGGAGTACCAGAAGTCCCTGATGATGGGTCAGGGGATGCTACCTCTGATCTTGCTAGATGCAAGGAAGTATAGCACTGTGGTGTCAAAAAATGCAGCTTTTCAGGCAGCTGAATGACATTTACAGCCAGCTTTTATGTGCTACCACTTGATCTTCATAGTAAGTACTTTTTATTCAGTGTTTTCTAAGCTCCTTCACTGTGAAAAGAGGAAGATGCCTTTGACAGTGTTCCAGGTATGTTGAGAAGTGTCAAAGCTTTTCCTGTTTTCAAGTAATGAAGATCAAAACTTACAAAGTTTAAAACATTCACTTAAACCTTGTAAATACCTTGAAACATCTTCACTACATATTTTTTCCTCCTTTTAGTTCATGTGTTATTCAAAAACACAGCTTCCACATAAATGTCATGAGATGTAATGTTCTGCTTCAGCTTAACAGGAGAAAATTGTGAGCATATCAAATCAACACTTTTCGTTATTCCAGGTACAAGAGCCTGCCATGCTTCACCAAGATCTCCAAAAACACAGGTCCAGGCAACAGACAGAAGACAAAGCATTAGAGAAACATGTGCTCGAGCCTTAAAGTTCCCAAAGTTGAAGGGTTCTGGTTATAGAATTTTAGTTTGCCTTTTTTTTTTTCAGCATTTCCCCTCTGGAATGCTCCTGGGTCCTTGCAAACTTGGAAATCTTGCAACACTAATTAGCTTCTAAACTGCTTAATTACTTGTAAGGTTATACCAACAGTATTGATGTGTATTGTGATTGCAGTTTTCATTTCAGTCTCAAACTGGAAGGAAAAGAAACACAAAATGGCATTTCTAAGGTCAAGACTGTTAAAAAAAATATATAAAAGAACTAAATCTGTTTTCTTAAGGAAAAGTTTATATTACTACAGTATTATTGCATAATACTCCTACATAACACTCCTCTAGACAATAGTGGAACACAGGTGGGTACTAAAGACATCCTCACAAATTCTACTGTTTCAATAATTGAGATAGCAATGTTCAAAATATACTTTCCTTTAATTAGAATTCTTTCTTCAGAATCCTCCCAGAAAAAATATTTAACTTTTTTTTTTTAAATTTAAGATCGCATTCCATATTTCAAAGAAGCTTGCCTGTGTCCCACCTAGCCTTGCATTTTATTCAGGGACCAATTTCTGGCTTTATTAAAGTTTTAGTAGACAGTCCTTTGGATTGCAAAGCGCAGCAGATCCATTAGCATGTCATTGAGGGCCATTAGACAACTGCTTTGAACGTTTTGTGGTTCCACGTGGGCCACATTTGGGTACCCAGCAAGGCAGTGCAGGTGCTGAGCAAGTGCTTTGGACAAGGGGTTATTGGGCAACAGATCCCACCTGTACCAACCTGGTTAAAATGCCACGGCAGGGCCCTGTGGAGGAGGTGTTTCAAGTGGCCCTCATGAGGAGAGAAAAGACGTACTCAAAAGATTTGACAAGGATTATTGTTTTAGGCTGATCTATTTTTTAAAGCAAGTTATCAAATATTTGATTGAAACTCTGTAGAGAAACAAAGAGCTTGATTTATGTAAGGAAGCTGACATCTCTGCCAGGAGCTGTTCTGGAGCAGGTTAGTGTTTGCAGCTAATGTAACTTAATTATGGGTACTGAAAACAAAGCATTTAGGAATGAAGTCACAACTGAACAGCTACCGTGACTACAAGTGACAGAAGTAGAATAGTTCCATCAACTTCAGTGATAAACTGAAGCCCATTCGTGAAATCAGTGGCTGTCTCGCCCGAATGAGCAGAGCAGGATTAGACTCGATTGCGCATCATGCCAGCACTACTTAGAAACATAGAACAGATGTCAAGTAAATAGGGAAGTGTGGGACAAAACAGAAATAATTGTAAAAATGTGCCCAAGGATAAAATAAATTGATCCTAAGACACTAACAAACATTCTTGTATAAGGCAAAATGAGTCTTTGTACTGGGTTGGCTTTTATTTTCTTGCTAATATTGCATAACAGAACTACGCTGGCATGATGAGGAGGGGGGATAATAAAATAACTTATCAATGCACTATTAACTCTACACGCGCTTACCTAATAATAAGATATTGATGTCTCCTTTAATGCATGCCCTGTTGTTGAGAACTTTCTCATTACCCGCAGTAGCATACACAAAATGGCTTTTTTAATATACTCATGGCCATGAACATTTGGTGTTAAGACTTGCTTAAATGGTCAAAGATACCCTATTTAAGAAACAACAAACACTTACATCGCACATTACCGACATTAAATGCAATCTCATTATCCATTAGCCAGTATTAGTGCAATTTATATCTTACTTTGGTTTGAGTTTTGCAGAATTTCTTGATCTTTGCCACATCATCAGTTGAGAATGTGGGTGCTACTTCTTTGCTCATCAGTTTGATATTATTAGGAAGCATTATTGTCCTGGGTATTTTCCTGCAGATGCAGAGAAATATCATGAGATTAACTATTATATAAATACTGGACCATTGTTTACACAATACAAAACGAAAAAATTAAAAAAAATTACTAGGTTTATCCATTTTATTATGGTTCAGCAAGTGAAATCCACACCGCAAGAGGATTCAGTGACGTTCCAACATCAGCCCCCACAAAGAGGGCTCATGGAAGAGCATCTCAGGACTCATCTCAGGGGGCGCCCAGTTGTTACTGGGGAGGGCCCAGGGTCAGGTAACGGGAGGAAATTTGTCAAAGAGGAGATGGCATTAGGTGGAAAGGGTTGCTCTCAGCTCCAGGGGAGGCGTGGCAGCCATCTCCGACAGGTAGAGGGAGCAGCCAGCACGGCCAGGCCAGCTCCTGGCTCTGAAACAGTGGGGTCCTTCTAAGTACTGGAAGCCATGCTGACAAGAATTTTTTAACTGTTTGGCCAATGCCAGTCCCTGCCATGGGACACCAAGTTCCTTTCAAGCCAGTGCTGATGGCAGCCTCTCCTGCTGCCACACCCATCCATGGAGAGTTTTATGGCTGCTTATTCCTCCTGCGCACTGGCCAAAAGAAACTGATTTTTCTGGAAATACCTTCCACGTGGTATTTGTAATATTGTAAGCAGACCGCTTGCTCTTGAGACTTATGGTATTTGGATATTTCCCCACTGAGGAGGAGGAAGAGGAGAAGGATGGATGGCAACTCTGGCAGCTACACAGTGGTGCGTTGGAGAAAGGAGAATGCAATGGCTCACAAGTTGCCTTTATTTTTGTTCCAGTGCCTGCTTCAACTGGAGCTGCAGCCAGAGCCTCAAGGTACATGAGGACACCAGGATCTGAAGAGACATCTGCCTGGAGATGCCTGCTCTGCCCCGAGGCACAGCAGCTCCTCACTGCAGCCATGGGACCAGACCAGGCAGTGGGCACCCAGCGAGACCAGTGCTACCAGCAGAGCAGGGGGAAATGCTGTATTAATTCTTGCCATTAATACTTACTGAATAAGGAAACCCAACAACCAGTGCATATTGCCTTTTATACAGTTGAGAGACAAAACACAGACCAAGTTACAACAAAGCTTAAATCCAAAATAATTACATTTTGTCACAATTCCTTCCACACAGTCCAAGCTACCAAGGAAGCGAGCTGCCAGCACCCGAGGAGAGACACGATTTGCTCCACAGCTCCCTTCAATCCCAGCGCAAAAACTTCCAAATGTTTGAAATGGAGAGCAAGTAAATCTTTTAATGCTCTCTGAAAAGCAATCAGCTCACCGAACGCATCATTCAGCAGCGTCTAATATAAAATAATTAAACCATGAAAAGCTGCTGCAGTAATCTTACTTAAAAATCCCAAATTCCTTTACATTTTGAGGATCTGATGGCACTGACTCCCAGTCAGACACATACAGGCAGGGCAGAGACTGCGGGAGCTTCTTGCAGCTCAGCTGAACAATGTCTTTGACTCCTTGAGCAGAGGCAGCTTAACTTTATGAAGATTTGTTGTTGCAGCACAACTATCCAAGAGATACAGCTAAATCCAAATTCATTTCATTTCCAGCCAAATTATATTTTGATGCAGGTCACTAGAAGCTAATCTTTCATCTCTGGTTTTCATACATGAAAATGAAAAAGAAAAAGAATTTCAGATTAAGCAGCATTTATCATACTAAATAGAATTAAATCAAATGGAAAATTGCATAAAGAAACTCAGTTAAAACAATTAAATTAAAAAGCCCTTTACCTGTGTGAATGCAATCTTTGATTTTCTCAGAAGAGAAGAGAACCTTATTATTAAGCAAACTTAAAAGGGATCCTGGATTACCCTTTCCCCACTTCCCTGTGCTTGAACTGTCAGTCTGTCTTCATGAGCAGACTGCTTCCTATCTGTCAGCCAAGTTCACTTGTTTGTTCTCACATGCCAGAAAAAGTCAAGTTTTCAGTATTGCAGGAGCACTTAAGCTGTATAGTAAGCAGCAGATGAGTCTTTCATTCGTGATTTTTTTGTTAGTTACATGCATATATAGACAGACACACAGGTGCATACACACATCTGCATTCAGCAATATAACACAGCTTCAGCAAAAACCTGAGCTCACTGGAAGTGAGCCTGCATTTAACAACTTTTTATTGATGCTCTGACAGCTCCAGTCTGAAATAGCTTGTGGCAAGTCCTAAAAATGAAGAAATAGCAAAGCTTTCTAGAAGACACCTATTTAAAATGATCTCACAAGTATTTCAGCTTAACTGAAGAAATTATAATTCTTTTTTTTTCTCCAAAAAACTCCAAGACTTACATTACATCAATTAAAAATACATTTATGATCTTGGCTTATGGCAAAAGCGAGAGCAATAAGCAGTTTCTGTTCTGGAGAACAGCTCTCTGGGAAGAATTTTTCTGATATATAACACAGGCCTAAGAGGCTCAGTAACGCCTTGGGTCAAATTTTTGGTGATGAACATTACCTTAGCTTCTTAGCTGGAATCCCCTCTGGCTTCTAAAAATCCAATTTCATTTCAAGGCAAATTTTGTCTTAGAAATAAATGCAGAAAACCATGCAAAAAAGTTGGTTTGACACAGAACTTGAGAAACGCTGAGATTTGGGGTCCAAAGCTTTTCTTTGTTCCTTGGTATTTGGGCACTTTTCCTTTAGATCCCCATGAATGAGTTGGTGCAAACTGCAGCCCTTGTCAATTGGGAGGGATTTTCTGACCAGTCAGGAAGAAGCATCTCCTAATTCCAAGTGCTCCAGACATCATTGCATGAATGTCAAGCTCTGTGAGTACCAGCAGAAAGTTGTAACACCTCAGAAAAGCATCCAAGGACAAAAATACCAGAGGCAGAGTCACATACTGTTTACAAACACAACATACTGATGCTGTTCTAGTGGCAGCACTGGGGTCTTTGAATGCATCTGTTCCTATAACCTAGATTTTTGCTTAGCTCTTCCGAACAAAATCCGACATAAGCCAGAGGTAAAAATTTGCATTTTAGCATGTGACTTCAGAACTCATTAGTGAAGACAGTGACTTTTAAACACAAAATACCACTACTGTCTCTGAAAGCCCCATAAAGGAGATGAGGAAAGCAGTCACAAAAAACATTCTGGTGTTTCCTGTTCCCATTCCCTTGACGTGCCCTTTGCTAGAGGCTGCTGCAAGGGAGGTGATGCCAGGCTGCGACCTCAGGCTGAGGTGTTGCGGCTCGGCTTGCATTTGTTCTTTTCCTGTACTGTTGGTCCCTTGTGTTTGGAGATGAAAGGTGCAGCGTGACAGAGAGGCCTCTCCTCTCTCCTTTAGAGACTGCCTCCTCATCTCTGGTTTTCCACAATTCAAACGGAAGACTTTGAAAAAGATTTCAAAGCTGCATCTTGTGTATAGAAATTCACGGCTTTGGGCAGGTTCATGATCAGGCCTGAAATTTCAAGTTAAGATTAAGAACCTGCTGCCTAAATGTAAGTAGTTTTATTTGTGCTTTGCCTTTCTCTGTTTTTTAAACAGCAGTGGTGTATTTTATAAGCATTAGTTACCCGCTTTTGTATGTGGATATCATCGTACTCAATTCCTTCATGATTTGCAGGCATGGTGGAAGCCAAACTCATGTTTATCTGCAGTGGAAGCTCAGAGGTTAAAGATCTCGGAGGAGGAGAGGTGCAGACAGCAGGAGCAGGTCAGGAAGAGGATGAGGTTTTCCAGAACGTGGCAGTAGGGCTGTGTGTGGGTCCAGATTTGGGCAGCCACCTGCAACCACAACATCACCTGTGGCAAGAGGCACCCAGTCAGGCTCTGAAGACCAAAAGGTAGAAAAGGAGGGTGACAAAATGGATGTGTTGGGTTGGGTTTGTAGGTGAAGTTGGGAAACCTAGATTTGTACTATCTGTTGCTTTTTTAATTTGTACGCTTTTTATCCTTGGCCTGCCACATTCCTGCTGGAGGCTCAGTTTCCAAGTCCTAGTTTTCAGCATTGTACAAGGAGCTCAGATTGAATCGTATAAAATAAAAATGAACATTGTAGAATCTGTGAAATGACACTTCATTTTTCAGTAAATCAGCTGTAGCAGAGAAGAATCAGAAGAAGAAACAGTATGTGCCCTTAGATTTTTTTAAAATCAGGAAGGAAGGGTTATTGGAAGCCTTACTCGACAGATAAGAAAAAATTTGAAATATCACTGCCTTTTATTAAAGGAAGCGGAAGAGAAAAATATTTCAGCAATCAACAGTAAGGCAAGAGTAACTGCTGACCTACACAGATGCAGAGAGAGCACTGTGCCCATCCCTATTGCAGCTTCACCGATTTGTTAGGAAAGGAGACATCTCAGAGCCATGAAAATCAAACACCTCTCCTATTAAGACAGGCCAAGAGTTTTGGTTGCTTAGCCTGGAGAAGGCTCCAGGGTGACCTTGGTGCAGCCTTTTAACATATAAAGGTGGCTCACAGGAAAGAAGGAGAGAGGCTTTTCATCAGGATGTGTAGCGAGAGGACAAGAGGCAGTGGTTTTAAACTGAAAGAGGGTAGATTAAGCTTGGACATAAGTAAGAAATTTCTTTTGATGGGACACTGGAACAAGCTGCCTGGAGAAGTTGTGGATCTCTTTAAGTGCTCAAGGCCAGGTTGGATGGGGCTTGGAGAAATTTTGTCTAGTGGAAGGCAGGGCGTTGGATGAGATGATATTTAAAGGTCTCTTCCAACCCAAAGGATTCTATCATTCAATGAAATACTAATCCAGTGGGATTTTCCAGTCTTTTTTTGATAAAAACACCCATGTTTTTCAGGAGGAAACTGAAGGGCCGGTTACCAGGATGGCCAATGCTTCATTTATCAGGAGCAGAGGCTACTACCTAGGACTAGCATTTAGGATAGTTTCTAGCTGTCATATGTTTCTCCCACTTGCAGAGCTGCAGTTAAATAAATAAGCTTAGCCAATATATATGCAGTTCTTCAGGGCTCTGCCAGACATTCTGCCAGGTCTTACACTGTTGACCTATTAGAATTTCCTCCTGCTTTCTGTTTGCACTAATCCACTGGAAACCCAGCCCTGGAGACCTGCCTCCCATATTCATTAAGAATAATTGTTGATACAGTACAATGCAACAGCACCAGCACAATTAAAACAGCTCCTTCTTATGACAGAGCTTTTGTGGGGTTGGCAGGTAGCCCTAATGAGGTCCCTGAATCCATCCATCACCCACTGCAGCCCCTCCAGCTGGTTCCATCCTCTGCGGCTGTGTGCCAGTCTGACACTGTGTGGCACGTACAAGTACTACAGCAGCCACTGTCACACACGGCCAGGGGACACGTCCCTCTGCTTCACTGCCAGCTCCTTAGGCTTGCCACCTTAGAAACGTCCTTCATCCCTATTTTCTTCCCTTTTATTATTCTTGCTCCTACCCCAGACTCTCTGTGAGGAATGGTTTTCATTGAATCCAAGCGTGTTTGGCAAGAGATTCCTTTTGTTCCGCCTAGGGGTCAAGGGCATTTTGAGGTCTTGTTGAGCAATAAATAAATATTTGAGTCATATTTCTGTGCGCCCATTGTGGTGGCCTGGTCACCTATCTTGAGCTTTCCACCTTTGAAATCTGATGGAGAGAATGGTGAGAAGACACCTACTTCTCAAAGCCACTCTTCATTATGCCAAGTAAGAATGAATATAAAATTATTTATCCCGGGGGGAAGTGAGAAATGCTGGATCCAGGCAACTGAATAAAAATATAAATACTGCCAGCTTTCAACAAAAGTTGATCTTCATTGAGTGTGACAATCACAGGCAAGAGAAAAGAATTCTATATACAGAATACAATTAATAGTGAGTTTTTGTGGAACTACCAGAGCTGCTGTTCCAACAGTTGCCCATACAGGCAGAGGTAGTGGTCAGCAAGGGGTGCTGAGGGAATCCCTAAAAATAACGCTGCCATGGAAGCGAGGCTGCTAGGGAAATGGTCCAGCAGCACTGAGGGCCTGAGCAAAATCACCCCGGGCAACTGCCCAAGCAGGACTGATTTTATGTTCACTCTGCAATGCCAAATCCCATCATGTGCTCACGGCACAGAAAAAGGGGAGAACATGGGAACTTCGCCCAGGTTTTCAGCTTTGAGTCGCTCTGTGCACAGGAGAAAGTGGTTACATGTGACGTGTGCATCTGGTGACATAAAACGTGTTTATACCTGGGCAGCAGAGCATGGTGTAGAGTGCCCCAAGCTAGCGACGACCTGAGCTAGCGCAGTCCTCTGCAACCAAGGACTTCAGGGATTCCTCACTGGTGACACGGGACAGGACATCAGGCTCAGCACCCCGGGGCCTACAGCAGCTCAAGGATGGGAGTGAGAGGGAGGACAGCAGGCATACACACCTAACAGATCCAGGAGAGCTCTGGTTAGATTGTATCACACCAACAGGAGGAGCATGTCCAAGAGCATTAAGCTTGCACTTTCCAAAGAGAAGAGAGCTGTGTTTTCGGTCCCACCCCTGCCTCTATTCTTTATTCATATTTATAAGTAGCCATGGCGACTAATCAGACAGGAGATTTATTTCAGGCTTGGCGACTACTACATATAACATATATATGTAATAGATATATATATATATACTATTATACATGCCTGATTTAGAACAGCACTTTCCCGAGAGGGAGATGGACATATTTTGATTTGGGCTACAGCCCTTCAATTTCCCTCCATGCAGTGAATCCTGTATCCTGCAGATCTTTTCGCTCAGGCTGGAGCCAACTGACTGGAGCATTCAAAAGATTAAATATTTTTCTTTCCCCTCTTAGGAGAGGGGAGCACAGATNCCTGCCTCCAGACACACTTCTTTCCTCTCCCGGATGTGAGGGTTGGAGGCAAGTAAACCCCATCTGTCTCAAATCCAGCGGCAACCACTGTGTCAGATTCTGCCCTGCTTTATGTCTCATAAACACATATTAATGATTCCCTCCATAAACCCTTCCGCAACTACTGTTGTGCTGTAGTAAACTTTCTCTTGGCCTGGTATCAGCAAATGAAGCTTCAGCCCAAGGGAATCTGGCACAGCAGCAACTTATCTGCATAACACGTGGATGGCTGTAGAGTTGACATTTCCCTCCATTGCCAATATCGAAGGAAGTGAGAACAGGCAACCTGCAACCTACAGCACAACGTTGGTTTGTCTCTCATTTCCTCCCCATCCAATAAATGCCTCAGAGACTTTCTGCAAAGCAGGAATATTTGCCCATGGTCTTGCACTTAAAAGCATATCCAAATTATAACTGAATACTTTCCTCCAAAACAAAGGTAACAGGGCTTGGGAAAATAATGTTTTAGGTGAACGTCTGCTAGATTCAGGCAAGCTGTCTGGCAACAAATTCTTTGGGGAAACACAGCTCGATGCTCTTGCCGAAGGGGAACAAGTGAAATTACAAGACAGGGAAAAGCAATATGTCTTGAGAGGTTAAATGCAAAAGCCTGATTACTCCTCTCAATCATCCCAATCTTACTCTGCGAAATTCACTATTTGAGAAGTGCTTATTTCCAAATTACATTGAGATGAGCAAGAGAATAAGTCAGTGAAATTACTAAATGAAAACCAAACCCTTTTATATAACACATGCAACCCGACCAATTTAGTACAACGAATTCTGTACACATTTGAAGTATCATGAAAATAGTGTCTTTAATATACAGTTTATATACTTACAATACGCAGTTTAAATTTGTTCATATACATTACAGGGATATTTATTTGCACCTGGTTTAAATAATAATCTGCCTTCAGCCTTTTACACAACAGCCCAAAACAGCACAGAATCCCACAAAACCCATGCTTCGTTTTATAACGGAAATGTACTAAGCCAAAGTTTCGGGGCTTTTTCTTTTTTCCCCTAGTGTTACTTTTTTGACATACCCAAAGTGAATCTAAAGCACTAAGAACTAACATATTTTTAATACCATTCAGAAGATTGTCCAAGTCAAGAGAATCACTCTGCAGATTTTCACACTAAAAATTTGGTTATTACACACAAAAATTGTCAAGTCTGAACAACTCCTGGACTATTAGGAGTTTAAGACATAAGAAAATGAAGAGTCATTTATTGCTAGGTCTCAACAAGGGGCCTGCATTTCTCCACTGCCCTGCCATCCCTATAAACAAAAAGGATGATCTCTCTTGCTTACTAGGATTTCATCTGTACCTTCTGGCTTGTATACAGGAACGCTGCAATTTCAGAGCATCAGAAAGAGGAGCCAGGAGAGCTGGGCTAACCCGTAGTCCTCTCATAGGGCTGGTGTTTGGCTTTTAAGTACCATGGTGTAACCCCCTGCCAGGCCCGCAGGCAGGCAACCCACTGGGAAGCACACAAGAAGCTGGTGCCAGCACAATTTGTTTTGTGGGAGGACAATCAAGAAGTTGATTTAAGATGAAAACGTGAGAGAAAACAATTATTTATAGACAGGTTTGAAACACGGCGCGTTTTCAGGCAGCTTCGCTGTTTATGCTGTTTCTCTTGAAGCTGTTGTTGTGGAACGAAGTTTATTTAAATGGCAAGTAAACCTGTTGTATTAGCAAATACACAGTAATACACAGTAACTTCAAACCCTTGCTTCTAGCTGAAAAGAACACTTCAGAATGCATTTCCCTTCTAATTTTAGATTGACCAAATGTTTTCTGTCTAAGTTTCTAGCCGCAGGCAATTTTTACAATATGGCAAGAATAAGAACGCAAGTATGTACTTTGAGTTGCTGTCAACACAGCTTTGGTTAGCCAGGGAGGCAGCAAGACAAAGAACCTTAATCCTAGGCACAATGAGTGTTTGAAAGAAACTAGCAGTCCCCCTCAAGTTTCCTCTCCATCCCTTCCCTGCCCAATTCAGCGTCCACCTCCACATAAGCCTTCATGCCAGAATCCAGCTCTCACTGCTGAAGGCAGCATCAGTCCTTGTGCCAACACATGACTGTTGCATAGAAAGGATGTGTTTCCTGGTGCAGGACAGGGAGACAGCTCCATAGAGAATGACATGCCATATTTTTTGCTACCAAAACCCCCAGACAAACAAAAACCCCAAGGATAACACACAGCTCAGACACCGTTAACCAAGTAAGCACCAGAGGCCTTACATTTATTTAATCTGAGGAAAGAAATCCAAGGTTAGGACAGGCCTATTTTAGTAGACTGCCTCAAAAATTTAAGTGATTTTCGGCCCACCCTGGCACAATGCTCAATGGTTACAGCTCTCAGGCCCCAAAGACAACCAACATAACTCCCATCAACATGGCTGGACTCCACTACTGCCCAAAACCATATTGGTTTTCCCCACTGCTGACGTCCATGCTGTGCTTGGGAGTTGCCATAGCCTGGCTACCTACTGAAAGGTACCCCTTCCTTTCCATAACCTAGGATCCAAAGGCTGAGCCACAACACTCCACCTGCTCAGTTCGCTTATCACTCTCCTGATTTCACCAGAGCAGATACTTCAGTCCAGCTTGGGCACCACAGCAGGTAGATCGACACCAGAGTCATATAATTCACAGAACACAAATGTTAGGAACACCTAAATCCCCAAAAATGACTTGGAAAATGAAGGCGATGAGTGGCTAAGGACAAAAGAAAAAGTTAAATGTTAATACATTATGCACAAAAATAAGTAAGCAGTGCCAAGCCAGAACGAGACAACTGGAAGGCCATCAAAAGCAAGTTTGCAGTTAGAGGTTTTAGCTGTACTTTGGTGCCCAGGCTCAGCTTCTGCAATCAATGCACATTTCTAGGCCTTTCTGTGGGCCAGCTGTATTTTGGTTTATGCACGTGAGATGTTCATGCAGCATGGTCATGAATGCAAATTCCACCAGTCTCTTTGCAAGAATAACCACTTCAAGCAGGTAAGCAGAGATAACAAAATAGGTGTGAATCCACAGTCAAAGAAAACTACTTTGTCAGGGATGTTAATATACTGAGAGGTGTCAGCAATATTTAATGCTAATATTACCAAGACTGCAATATTTTCTTTTCTTTTTTTTTTTTTTTTTTGGTTTTTTTTTTTTTTTTTTTTTGAGATATTTTAGGGTTTTTTACCTAGAATTAACAAGCTGAGCAGAACAATGACAAGTACCTGACATTAAAGATTTGGCCCTTTCAAATTTGAACACTCATTTGACACAGTGAGGTTTAAAAGGCAATTGGTTTCAACTTGCATCTGTCTACCAACAAGCATACACATCTGGACAGTATCTGAATTTGATCTAGCCTTATTTGCAGCTAAAATATTTTAGGATGCTAATTAAAAAGCATTTGGAGAAAGCTATTGATCTGTTGCTTAAAGTCAATATATTACAAAAAAGAGGATTATGAAGTCTTCGGGGTTTTTCTACTGGGATATTTGTTGCCTTTATAGTACCCACAACAACTGGGCTTTGCTTTCAGGTTGGGAACTGGTGGTATGCATTACTGCAAGACAAATAATGCATCTTGGCTTCGGCACGGTGACATGACATGAAATTTGCCCCAACAACAGAAAGCTCTATTTGCTAATAAATTCTTTTTAATGAGTCAATATGGTTGAGAAAACAGGCAAACCTAGCAGTTTTGCCCCTGAGCTGTATTTTGATTGTATTCTTGATGCTCCCAACTATGTGCCCAACAATGGAGATATTTTTTTATACATCAAAAAGGTAAGCAAGGCAGGTGATGGTGTTCCCTGGCCAGGGCTCTGCTCAGCAGCAAGTGAAGGTGAAGCTGCTCTAGCTTTCCTAGCTCTGACCACCTGAGGATCCTGGGCATGCACACTTGCTGAGGAGGAAGGGATAACACAGACTGTTTCCTGAGGACCTCCACAAATCCTCAAATCCAGTATATAAAGGCAGGGGGATCCTGGGGTTATTTAGACACATTTCAGAGAGCTCTGTCAACTACAAGAAATCCACAAAGGACTATCAAAAGTTAATCCTATTCCTGGCCTTTTGAGCAGTTAAATTTGAGAAGTCTCCAGGGGCAGACTAATGCCCACTTACCATCTCTGTGCTCCCTTTTAACTGCTACTTCCATGTGACATCTACTGCAGTGAGTTTTTGCAGCTGGGCAACTGAATTAGCACATTCTTTGATCCTACAGCTCCTCCCACCTTGACACCCACATCCTTCTAGCCCACTGCAAACAAGACAGGTGAACTGAAAAGATCGCAAGCATTTCCTGTGGCATGGCCCAAAACCTCACTCAGCTCATTCTCAGCAACGTGCCATGCTCTGTTTCCGATCCCTCCCACCTTGCCAACGCTTTATTTCAAAGGCATGACACAGGAGCACTATCACCTTCCCACACAGATCCGACCGCAGGAACAGGAGAGCAGACCGAGCATGTTTTCAGACGATCAGAACAGCAACAGAGGAAACACAAGGAGTTGTTACCTTCCACCACAGCACGGCTCCTGCAAGGGCTGTGCTAGCAGGCTGCTGCAGCAGGCAGGATCTGCTGAGAAAAGAGTCTGTGCACTGAACTGCTTTTCCCATGAGAAAGCTGCACGACCAGAAGTCATGCTATTTACTCCAGTCATCTGACTACAAAAGCAACTTTTGAAATCTACAGGTCATAAACTTTTAATTGGCCAGGGCAGAGTGGCTCAGTAGAAAATCCCCCTTCTCCCTCCCCTGTGGGCAACGAGCTAAGCATGACTCTTGGTTTAAAAACATTTAACTCTTTTTGCTCAAAGTAACATGGAAAATGCATCCACATTACAGATAGTCAGGAAGATACTGTTAATAAAAATAATGCTGCAAGAATAGTGTATTAGTGGCACTTCACAGCAATTCTTAACATTTTCAGATGTAGTGTCAAAACCAATGCTTTTGTATATCTGCAAGTCACAGCATGTTGCCAAATATTATGTGAACAGAAATAATCCCGTAAGAAATACCTTTTTTTGCAGTTAACACAAAATTGTAAACTGGATTGATGTGTGTCTTTCAGCATCAAATTGTTCAGTAATAAATACAACTAAGTCTTAACAGACTATGGAGTCAAAGTTCCCTTAGTGTCCAGTTTTTAGCAGCTGTTGAATGTTCAGGGATGCACAAAGGCACACCTCTGCAGATTCTCTACCTTTATTATTGACATAGAAAAAAAAGTCCATTCACCACTGAAAAATGTTTATCTGCATAGTAAGAATTTTTCTACTACTATTTACAAGAAGGATTTTTAGTGCAAAAAACAGGAAGTGATGTATTAGCTCAAATGTATTGAGCACACCTCATACAGTTTCACTAAAAACTAGCCAGCATCACATCTTGGGCCGCCAGCCATTAATGAACTGTAATATTTTCTTAACCTGCAATTTGCTTAGCTTGAAGTCTTCTGATAGGATTTCTTCTGTAAGCTGAACCAGTAAATTGCCATCAATCTTCTCTGTGACAAAAAACGATATGACATCTTCTGACAGACCAATAAACCTCAACGATTTAGACACTTCCTCTATCGAGAGTCCAGAAAGGTCTGTGGGTGGCTGCCAGGGAGAGCCATCCCCACAAGACCTTGGTGCTAACTGGAGGTGGAGGGGAGACGAGAAGGGGTAAGACACAGAGAACGTATCCTGCATGCCCTTTTTAGCGAGATACTGATCTTCCAAGACGTCTGGAGAGCCAGTTTTTGATTCCTCCTCGGCACCATCTATTTTCAGTGGCAAGGGACACATGTCTGTAACTGCCTTATCTTCACTTGACTTTGGTGCCCGAGGAGGTAAGGCAGGACATGAATGGCTCTGCTTTGTGTTGCTGACTCCCAGCGTTTTCTCATCAGTGCAGTCTAGAGAGTAACTTGCTGACTTAGGACAGCTGGAGATGGTGTTCGTGAACTCTGCTGGAGTCAGCGGGGAGTACCCAGTTGGGAGCTCACACCCATCGAAGTCAAAAGTCAAAGGTGCTGGACAGTTTCTCTTTGGCGTACCTGGAGTCTTCTGTCTGGGGTAACTGTAGCTCCTGCTTGGATCAAGCAGGAAATCACTCCTATTCAGGCCTTCAGCAGTTCCTGAAAAATGGTTTGGCCAAGATAACCTTGAAGGCAGAGCTTCAGCTGAGGGGCTTCCCAAAGGCATTGTGCTCTCAGGCTCTTTGGATTCAGTTTTCATCATGTTACATGGGTAGCAGGAAACAGGTGTGCTCTCAGTCGGGTTGATGTTGTCGCTCTCTGTGACATTACTTAAGGAACAAAGCAGAAAGGATGTTGTTAGTAAGAAAAAAATTGGCATTCCAATAAACTTATAAATCATCTGACAGAGGGTGACTGTCACAAGCAAGGAATCTTCTTTCCTCCAGCAGAACTTTTCACATGTGAATTAACATGTTTGAATTAATGCACTGACAGTTCCTTCACCCCTTCTACAAGACTGACAAGATGCTGATATACCCAAAAGCCTCATGTCTCGTCTTTGCAAGCTCATAAAAACAGTAGATGTCTCAATTCAGTTCTGTGTCATCTCACAAATACCCAGTTTTTCACTGCTGAATTCCTGAGGGATACCACCATGGATGAGAAACAGCCTCATATACACTAGAAAGATGTTCTAACCCAGTACTTTTCTATATATATAACCACAGATGTGTCATGGTATGCAAAAGCTCATACGAGGGCAGGTCACCACTGCACTAGGCCATGTGCACCAGGGCAGAGCACAGAGACACAGAGTGAGTGAATGCTTGCTGCCACAGGACGAGTTTCAGCTGGAAGGGTAGGCAGACCAAGCTGGACGTGCTGAAGTATCAGGCTTTAAGCTTACCCATAGTAACTTCTTGGTGTGTCTGAATCTTTAAAATGCTTTGATGTTAAACACTTGCTCTTCACAGGCACCTAAAGAAAGTTGCCCTGATCCACTCCCAGGTGGTGAACTAAGCTCAGCCTGTCCAAGGGAACTGACGGTTTATATCCAGGTGTTCCCAAGAGACGGAGATGACAACAAAAGCACGCAAGCTGTTATCAAAAGCAAATGTTTGCTGATTTTATGCCACTTTCTAAAAGAAAATGTGAAAAGACTGTGCTGATCTTTGGAATTTTGGCCAACTAAACCAGAACACTGGAAAAACAGTTAGCAGACTTATAAAATCCTTACTCAACAGAACAGACAGAAACCACCAGTTGAAAAAAACTGTTTTAATTACTCGCCTCTCTCCTGAAAACTAACTACTCAAGAAAGAAACTCAACAGTCACCCATGACAGCTCAGTGAAAACTGCTTGAGAATGGAGCAGCTATCAAAAAACCAGCATAGTTTTCAATGGATTGACACAAAATTACTTCCCCGTGTGCTTACACTGGATCAGAAAGGAAGCCAATTTGGACTTGCCCAGATCAAATACAAAGTGCAGAGGCGTAAAACCAGCTCTAATCTACAGCACTGGAAAATATCCATCCCAACAGATGCAGTTTCCGTCTTTCTAACCACCCCTCAGTCTCCATTCCACGCCTTCCATACTTTTCATCTGTTTACATCACTAATACAAGTCTGACAGGTAAAGCAGCTGGATCTTTACAATAGGAGAGATGGGGTTTTCCCCACTCAACAGGGATACACCATCAATCAGTCACTTCTGGCTGCTTAAAGGCCAACTGGTGTATTGCACACAGTGCAAATCATTCTTCACAAACCAAGCCATCAAGCTGAGAAAACAGTCAGTGAGGTGTTGTAAACAACCAACCATACAGAGCAATTAAATTGATCGATCCTGTTTCTGTTCTCTAACTCCATATTAGAACTGGAACATTTATTGATTTCAAAACTTAGTGGAATTTTTGAAAACTGATAAAATAACATTTTAACATTTTCAAAGTACTTTCTTATTCATCCTCCACTAAAATTAACTCCCTGGGACTCAGTGTCAAAGGATGCAAGACAAGCCTCAAATACAGCTGAAGTCAGGTATCAGGCATTTTTAGAGGCAGATAAGGACAAATCATACTGACTTTGTTTCTGTTTAAAATATTGCCTGCAACCCTTCATGATCCAGAAAACAAGATCATTGATATAAATGGCAAAGCAACTTCACCAGCAATCTGGCTACTCCACACAATGCCAATTTTCTAGTAGCTTCCTCTGCAACACCAGAGGGGTTGGTAGGTCAGCTCTGCCAAAATGAACACATCTGGTCTGGACCCAGGTGGAGATGAATTTCATGCAAATACTGTGAAGTTCAAGGCAAATCATAGAATCACAGAATTGTTTAAGTTGGAAAAGACCTCTAAGATCATCAATCCAACCATTACACAGCACTGCCAAGTCCACACTAAACCACGTCCCCAAGTGACACATCTACACTTTTCTGGAACACTTCCAGGCATAGTGACTTCAACACTTCCCTGGGCAGCCTGTTCCAGTGCTTGACAGCCCTTTCCATGAAGAAATTTTTCCTAATACCCAATCTAAACCTCCCCTGGTGCAACTTGGGGCCATTTCTTCTCATTCTATTGCTTGTTAGTTGTGAGAAAAGATCGACCCCCATCTCACTACAGTCTTTTGCATTCTCGAGAAACTTCACTTCTGTTTTCCTAGTTTTTTCCTAGTTTTTTGGAAGGCAGATGTATTCTTAGCTACAAAGAGAGAAAGCAGCATTTGGTGGGCCCCAAATGCTGGGAGGTCTTGTGCTCAACCTCCTGTGGAGTAGACCTTGACAGAACTACCCAACAGACTCTCATAAAATAAGCAAGCAGCCTTGATCTAGAGTGATCATTGCCAGATCCACAACACTAAGCTGAAAATGTACAAGTATGGCTTAGTAAGGCAATTCCAGCATAAGTTATTATACCAACTGCATCCAGCCTGAAATGAATTCAGTGATGTTTCAGATGAATTTGTAATATCCACACATTGTGCCATTGAAGCGGTACCAAAAATAATGGCAAGAAGACATCCAAAGCAAAAAGGAGGTGAGGCTTCAGAAGGTGCACATACTTTCTGAAGCCAAAGGAAGGACACTGTATGACTAAGAAAAGCTATGCAGCCACATAATTCAGAATTTACTGTCAACTTTCAACCAGCCTGGGTGGATTTTCCAGTTTGTGGGTTAGGTTTGTGCTGAAGCGTGTTTGATGTAGAAGCTGTCTGGCCCCCTTCTGCTACACCTCACTTCGCACTCAGTGGTGTCTGCTGGTCTTTCTGTCCTCCATCACATCCACCCTGTAGGTTCCCATATAGTTAGCACAACACATTTCTGGATTACCACACTCTTTGTGTCCCTGATTATCAGAGCTAGCTGCACTGCATGCAGCACTGAAATCCCACCCAAAAAACTAGCTTTGAGGTGGTCTGGTTTGAAGATTCAAGCCTTTCAAGAAACATGGAGAACTATACATGATTTTTTAATTAGACAGCTTATGTCACCTAAGAGTGATACTACCTCTAGCAATGCATGCAGGTATTTAATATAAACTGCTCTGTCCTATCTAGTAAAACCTAGTTTTTGCTGGAGCTTTTCTTCCTTTTGAATCTTTAAAAATAACTTGACAGGTTAGCCCGTTTTACAAAAAGGCAGCAAGTCTGACACCGTACTGTGCCTTAGAAACAAGCGCCTTCAAAAAGAACAGTGCTAAATTTAACTTTCTCAGAAAGCACTAGCAAGGTGCTCCCGCAGCTCAGACACATACATGTTGTGCAGTCCTGAAGAGTAGTAGGACAGAGTGGGGCTGGGAGAGCGGGTCTGCTGTCGTGCAGGTTTCACTGTGCGAGGAGGGATGGAAGGACTGGTGGAGGACGGCTTTGAACTCCGTGGTGGGACCGGGGGAGCGTTGAGGAGCCTGCATTCCTCTTTTACCTGTACAAAAGAAGAACATGTAAGCAAGCAGCAAGAAAATCTGGGCAACAGCAGACTTAACCAGATGAAACACATCTGGTTCTGCCTTACTCTTCGAAAAGAAATAATTAAAAAGGGAGAAGAGAGAAATGAAAAAGAATATACGTTTGCAACAGTATGTAGCTGTCAAAGAAATCCAAAAGAACGCTTTGCCACTGGTAGAGCTACTAGCAATCTTTTTTAGGGCACATTCCAGCAGTTTGATAGCCACTCATTTAAAAAGTAAAAGAACCTTCCAGTAACACAGAAAATCAGACAGACCGTTCTGATATCATAAATTCCGTAAGGAGCAATTCATTATGCCTAAACTTCATTAGTGTTGTTTATTTAGATGTAGTACACCAAGCTTATGTAATGAAAATATCTCAATATACTTTGATGTTTCCTGACTTACTTCACCAGTGATAGTCAGTCATCCAGCTCTAGGACAATTCCCAGCCTCCTTCCCTCAGGAATAGTACATGTATCTCGTATTTACTAGCTTCTGGATTCAAACTTGGAGATTTAGTCCTTCTGCAGCTGCCAAAGCAGGGCAGGATAAGGCTGTCCAAAATGTAGAAGTGGAAAGGTGTGGGCACAAGAGTCTGTTCAAACAGTGCACCCAGCCAACAGGTCTGCTCTGTGCAGCCAGACAACCTTGCAGTTTAAAACACACAGCTGTAGCACTGCTCACCTGAAATTTAGTTTGGTGTGTCTATGTAGGAGCAAAATGTCAGGATCCATCCCCATAGAAAACATGATGGAATTAAGGACTTAATCTCATCAGGACATATTTGGGAGAGCAACTTTATTTAGTAGGGCTAGAGGTGAGAAGGCTGCTGAGAATTAGGCTGCCAGGCGGGATTTTTAACGATTCACCACCTGCCCCTGGGCAGGAGGAGACCTCTATGTTCTCCTTGTCTGAAACAGTCTGATGCATCAGAAAAGGGAAATTATTTTTGTGTTTGAAAGTTGAAGCTTGTTTCTAAATTTTACAACACTGCAGAACTAAAAGTTATCTTAGCAGTTCTGCAATACATAATTAGCAATTAAAGTGATTTAATTTATTTAAAAACAAAATAAATGTGGAACCTTTTGCAATCCACTTCAGTGCAACAAAATGCAACAACATAGTTAGTACTTTTGTGAAATGGAAAACTGGGGACTAGGGACATTGTAGTACATTTTTTCCCTAATTCAAAACAAGTCAAAATTACAGGAAATGCCCGACAGCATAAAACACTGAAATAAATCTTGTTCTAAGGGTTCTTATTTGCTCTTTCAAGGAAAGGGGAAAAAATGAATCAATTTTATTCATGTTTGTTATTGAATTCAGGCATAAAACTCTTCAACCATTTTAGTGTTGTGCCCCAAGGATGCCTGAAGATTTTTTTCCCCCCAAGTCAGAATAGGCAAAGTTAATACTGAATGCTACTGAATATATATCCATGGGGTTAGACAGACCATTCAGGGGAGCTCTTGGAGCACAGCAGATGGTCAAGAGCTTAAAAGTGTTTCTTTCCTGAGAAGACTGAGGCATTCAAAGATGCTGGCATAACAAACTATGCCAAACTCCCTTGCTGACCTAGATTGCAGATCAGAACGAACCCGTAAATAATACCTGTTTGCAGTCCCAGTTGGTCCCTGTCACAAAAACTACAGTTACAGCTGCCACACACAGCCCCTAGGAAACCCAGCAGAGGAATAAAAAGCAGAGATATTGCAGATTAAACTGACAAGAGCAAGGGGAAGCTTCAGGAAAGCCATGCTCACTAGGTCCGAGAGAATGGCAATGAAATAAATGTGGGAGATGAGTGGAACTGCCACGGTGTGACAGGACAATGACCTCGATGGCTGCTGCTCTTAGCTGGAAATACTCTTTGCCCTGGAAGCACCAGATGTCACGTGGCTGTCAGACACAGATAAAACATATTTGCACTGCACAACCTGAAACTTCTATTTGACACTGAGCTCTCTCATGCTCCAACTCTCCTTCCTGTGACCTAGGAATGGTGACCCGTTTCCAATGGCATGAACGGCCATGTTGATTTTAAGACCTCTGCTCCTTTTCCTTGCTGCCAGCCCAAGCCCTGCCAGCACCACCTGGGCCCTGAGGTGTCACTACTGAATCTGGGTGTCACGGTGCCCATTGCAGTGACCAGCTCTGAGACTGCCTGGATAAAACCTGCCCTGTCACCAGTATGACCGTGAGTGTAACACAGAGCAGTTCCACGCTCCTTGTCCACAGGAGCCTGAACTTCTGGCGCACTCTATCAGGGATGTGCTTTTTATCAGTCGGGAAAACAGCCTCTGATTTTATGCAAGTTAGTGTTTGAGGAATGAAGCAATTACTAATTTACAGGCCTTAATTCAGAGGCTATTCTCCCCTCCTCTGCCTTCTGCCTGCATGCTGCTTTGATTTTCTGAAAGTTATTTAGAAAATACATGTGATATATCAGAATGCTTCATCCTGCTGGAGAGAAGAAAACCAGAACAGCTTCTAAAATACCCAGACGTCCTTTCCTGTCCTGCAAATGGCTCCTGGACACACATTTTAAATTTAGTGCAAAAATACAATTGCCAGCCAACCTTCACACAGAAATGCTATGGAATATCATTCTAGAGGGAGTGATGACTAAACCGCATGTTCATCAGCAGCTCCTGAGATCTACTTACTCTATAAATACCTACATGAAAACCATGCAAACATCTCCTCAGCCCCAGCCCACAGATGAATTCAGTAGGTCACTGATACTCGCTCCAAAGCTGTTCCAGGAAGCCATAAAAGCGAGTCTAAATTATTATAATCTGTGGAAATGTAGGTTTTTAGCTTTATTTTTAATGGGGCTACACCCCCTGCCCACTTTTAAATGCAAGCTAATATCCTTACCAGAAGTTATTTCTCCAACATGGCTAGAAAGCAATACTGAAATTGCTGACAGCACTCACACATTACCTCAGTAATCTAAGACACACATGACAAAATTGCACACTTTCCAGAGTAACTCTAAAGGGCAACATACACATCTACCCCAAATGTCACCCTGCTGTCCCCAAAAGGGACTCACTATGCCATGGGATTCCCCAAGCATGAGTGTCCACACCAGTGTTGTGCAGGTGCTCCACAGCTCTCCCAGCACCCCACCGCCCACACACCTCAGGGATGACATAAGACCCTCATGTCTCAGGCATGACCCGGGCAGTTGGCACCCCCATGGCACAAGGGCTGCCCTCACCTTGCTGCAGGGGCAGCCTTCCTCCCCCACCACCCACTCCCCGGCACTCCCGCACTCCTCTGACCCTGTGCAGAAGCAGTTCAGCTCGCAGAAATCAGCAGGAAACTAATCATTTTCCAGATCCAGACCTGGCTGCCTGCCCAGGCACAGGAGTGCCAGAGCCAGCACAAAAGAGAAGCCAGGATGATGTGTCTGGGAAAGGAGGAGGAGGAGGTGGAGGAGGGTGGTTGGGTCCGGCCCCACGCCAGCTAACGTCAGTGTAGGCTGCCAGGGAGCCTCATCCCGATATAGTGCTGCTGGGCACTTGTCCAGGAGTCTGGACAAAGTGTCAGTGCATACCTGACCTCAGAGGCAAGGAAGTGCTCTTGGGTTCCTGCACTTAACATCGCACGTAAACACTTTGCTAAGAAGACATAATGTCTTGCCTTTCCTGGCTGCTCAAGCTGCTGCATTTGCTGCATTTCGTGCCTGCCTTACCAAGGAGGTGTCCTCCTCCCTTCTCCTCGCTGCACCTTCCCAGGAAGCACAGAGCCTGGCCAAGGATATCCCCATGGAAATCCACTGCAGGCTAACCCAGCATGAATGAACCCAACTTAGCTTTCAACCAGGTTGTGACTTGACTCATGAGGCAAAGGCTACAGCCAACACTACTGGACTGTTAGATGGCAGGAGGAAAAGTATGGGATCATCATGGTTTGCTGCAGTTTTGTCTCCAATTAGTTTTAATTTACTGTACAGCCATGCTCTTGAAATCACCACAGGACTCGTAAGCAGAATGATATTTTTTTTTAAATTCCAGAAAAACCCCTGAAAAACAAATTTGATAAATAATGATATCCACCAAGATTCATGCGATATAAATATGTATCACTGCCATTTTGCTAAAGACTCCTAGACAGTCTTTCCTGAGGAATCTTCTTTTTTCCTTTCTTTTTTTTTTTTTTTAATAATGTTTAGGACTATGTCAAGAGAGCACATAACGGGTGGATTCTACAGCCAGTCCACATAAGCTCCTGTTGGTAAAACACATTTGCATTTTTTCCTCCGAAGTCTCCATGACATTTTCAGGCTTGGAGAAGTGATTTCTCCCATGAGTTTTCATTAAAAACCTTAGGCCAGGAAATATGCTCTTTTTAAAACTGAGTTCTCTAGAAAGCTCATTTATCAGTTCTGCAGAGTTCCTACTTAAACATATTTTCTTTCAATAAGCAGTACAGAGATTAGTTCAGGTCTAGTTTGATAAAGTTTGCTTGAGGACAGTGCCACAATATTCTTCAAAATCTGCTATAGGCTCATAATAGAGAAGACAATCTCTCATCAACAAACACTTCAAATCTGTAAAAATTCTAGCTGTTCTCATTATCAGAGCCTGTAAATTGAAGAAACACTAAGGTCATCTGAGGCAGTTCCAAGTGGGGTTATACCCCACACACTTTGGCCACAGAAAGTATGAGAAAACATGGAGGTCACGTGAAGAGATGATGTGGAAAGCAAGAGAATGAAGTGACTCAGCAATTCTTAGACCTTATTTGTGTGAGCAAGAAACCCAAAATAAATATCACTGGAAAGTATCAGGATTAAGCTACTAGATCAGTAATTATTAAATATACTTCTGTGATTTTTAAGACATGACTTACACACAGTAGGAAACTAGCTGAAGTTGCACATCTTGCCAAGTTTGACTGCTTTCTTGCCCTGTATGTGCCCTTCCCCCCTCCACCAAGTATTCCCTAAAAAGATCTGCATGCAAACTCTTCACCACCTATAAAAAGAAACAAACACAAATAACCCTGACTTACTGCTTCTGATTTGGGAGGCACTGGAGGTGGAGGTAGGGAAACATCTGAAGACTTTGTGGTTGTTCCGATAGTTGCAGGCACAGGAAGAGACGTGGTACCACACTTTGATCGGAAAGATCCTCTGTAGTTGTCACACTTGTTCTTCTCACTTAGCGAGCAAGAGAGAGGCTGATCACCACCCTTTCCAGACCCTTGGTCCAACCAGAGCTCTTCGTAAGGAAGTTCTGGTTTTGTAGGCAGAAACATCGATTCTTCGCTAACTTCGGGGAAAAGGTAATCACTGCTACTGTCCCCTGACTCCTGGTACTGAAGAGCATCTTGAGAGAACAGGGCCCACTCATTACACAAGTCCCTGCAGCCGTGGAGGTTCACCTCGCTATTCCCATGCAAGTTGTTCCCATAGACGCAGACGGAGAGCCGGTGGAAGGACTGTGTGAGCTCATCCCGTGCGTAGCTGAGGGAGTTTGGCACGTGGCTGTGCCCTGTGCACCGGCTCTTCTTCGGGCTCTTGCAGTCGTCGTTCCAGTCAGTCTTTACATCTCGCACAGCACGGGAATACTCGTCGATGTCAAACTGTTCCTGGCATATATTAAACCAGTGCTGGATGAGGGGCTCGTGCCACAACTCCCCCTTCACCACACTATCAGGTAGAATAAATTTTGGAAGTGTCAAGTGCAAGGGAAAATGCATGGGAATGATTTTGTTTCCACGAAGCACGCAACAAACTACCACAGTCTTGGTCTGAATGTTGACAAACTTGTACCTGTGCCCCTCACGGATAAAATGCAGGTCATAAGGGTTTCTTGGTGTAGGACTTGGCACTGTCACATTAACGGGTAGTCTGGTTTTCTCTACTATATTGCGAATCGTGTGCTCACCTTCTTGCATCTGCACTTCCAGTGGGCTGCGGGTGCTGAACTTGCCCTTGCACTGGAAAGGGAGACTGATGCTCTCGTTGGTCCTGTGGTTCATGCAGATGAGGCAGGGCATTTTGCCTCTGCCTAGCTTACTAATTGAATTAAGCTTCCCGATTTTTTTGAAGATGGTGTTGAGCCGTGACTTCTCCTTAGAAGATTTTGCATAAAGGATTTCTGCTTGCCCCATTAAAGTGAGCTCATCCCCGGTACTAAGGGTAATGTTGTAAACTTCAGTGTCTTCATTGCATTCACCTGAAGCTACCTGCAAAATAATAATAAAAAATTTGGTTTTCCCCCAATGAAGACAATACTACAAATCACATCAAATCTCTTGAGAAGGAATTTACAAGACTATGTATTGGAAAAAATGGAAGTAACTTTATTTGAATGGCCGATTGGTCAAGTGCAAGGTGTTTAACCTAGCGCTCAGCTAAGTAACCTTTTAAAATTGTTCAGCACATTCCTGCATCTTACTTGAGAGGAAAGAGCCACCTGAAACTGCCAAAGAAGGCATGAGAACAAACATTACAATTCTTTAAAGAAAGGGCAAATCCACATATCCCAGCAGTTCAAATAGCTGCTTGTGTCATACAGCTATGACAGACCATGTCTGGATCCCCTTGGGTATCTTTTCCCCACACCCTTGTTTTCCTGTTTGTTAGAACTTATTTGCCAGGCTCTTGAGGAGAACAAACTTCTTTCACCATCTTCAGCTCCCTGAGGAGCAGAAAAGGTGATCTCATCATTACAGATGAAGCATATCCCTTTGATATAATCTTTTCCAGGCTAGGGGGAATGACAGATGACATCTATTCCCTGAGGAGAAATCAAGAATATCGGTCTATCCCATATGCCTAACTTCCCCCCTGCTTTGCTCTCCTAGTCATAGACTTCCTTCCTCATTTTTTGATCATAATTGCAATTTAAGAGATTAAACAACATATGCACAGCCATGTGTGAGCTTTTCTAGTACGGAAATTGTACCAGGAAAAAAACCCCAACAAAGCAGATGTCCAAGGCTCATTTGCTCCTGAAGTTATTTCCTTAAGACTGAAATAACTCGTTATAGACAAGATTGCTCTGCCTCATATTTGAGTGGTTTAACATGAGAAGCCCTTTTCAGGGACCTAACAGAACCCACCCAATTCTTTGGTAGCAGCAGATTCCTACTCATAAATGAAGGTGCACCAGATAAACACTACTGGTCTGTTATAGACCATTTTATTTGAGAATATTGAACATACTAAAGAAATTGCCAATGAAAACATATGCTAAAATTGTATCTCTCTTCCTCACCTCTGAAACCCCTAAAGACTTCATGGACTTGAGTGAAGTTCAAAATCCAGGCTTCAAACCCTGGTATCATCACACAATAGCCACTGCACGAAATGAAAGCTGTAATTCCAGTAAGTTAATAACTGACAAGCGCTGTGAATAATGCTTCCTCTTGTAAGACATGACCTGCAATTCCCCCGTATTTGCAGAACTGTGATTATCTTCTGCAAGCCTCTCGGAGCAATTGCACAGGCAGCTCAGGCGAGGTGTGCCGCCTTAGCACTTCAGGCTTGGGGTTTCCGGAGAGGAAGTCATTCAAACCCTGAATTATCTAAACAAACACTAATTGGTCTAATCCAGGAAACTACTAGGATTTATGGTACGTAATACTCATTCACAGTTTGCACCACTGGCCTGACAGCATTTTGAAACATCACGACATGAAAGGGATGCACTAGGGATTTTTCTGCTGATAATGCCCATGTGACGTTCATTGCTGATTTCTCCTCAAACTGTCACAGAGCGCTGCATTGAAGCTGCAGCCACATAGCCCTGCCTTCAAGGGGCTTATAAGGGCTGAGGACACTCAGAGCTCTGTGCCTGTACCATGCAATCCCCCCCTTCTCTTTCTGAGAATGTGCTTTCTCTAAGAATATTGGTTTCTAGAATCCACGAGTCCCCGCAACTGGCTGCTTTGACAATGCCAGCTACACTGCTGGACTTTTCACTCGATGCTGCACGATCAGAGCCTTTCCTCACTACATGTGGGACACTGTCCGGAGTGAGAGACGTGTCACAACCTACAGCTGTGGGAGCTCCTCCTTGGCCACCTTACAGTTCTCTGGTGATTCACAAACAAACAAGCAACTGTAGGAGGAAACAGTGGGTCAGATGTGAAACCACAGAGGCAACAAAACGGCTGAGCTTCACAATGAAGGTCTTGCAGAGCAGCTACTTATTAATGTCATCCATTTCAACCAGCCAAATAGCAAATGGACTTTTAGAGTCAACAGGTATGTTTAAACACAAAATTGTTTTCAGTTAAAAACTCTGAAAAACACTTTCTCATTGTTAAAAAAATATAGTCACAGGATAATTACAGGTGAAGTAAGGCTGAATTTAACCCTGGATGTATGTATAGACTGGGGAATGAGATGCTGAAGAGCAGCACTGTGGAAAGGGACCTGAGGGTCCTGGTCACTGGCAAGATGAACATGAGTCAGCAGTGCCCTGGCAGCCAGGAGGGCCAGCCCTCTCCTGGGGGGCATCAGGCACAGCATGGCCAGCCGGGCAAGGGAGGAGATTGTCCTGCTCTGCTCTGCAGTGGGGCAGCCTCACCTCGAGTGCTGGGGGCAGCTTTGGGTGCCACAATATAAAAAAGAGCTCTCTTAGAGAGCATCCAAAGGAAGGCCATGGGAATGGTGAAGGGTCTGGAGGGGAAGCCTTATGAGGAGTGGCTGAGGGCACTTGGTCTGCTGAGCCTTGAGAAGAGGAGACTGACGGGAGACCTCACTGCAGTTACAGCTTCCTCATGAGGGGAAGCAGAGGGGCAGACACTGATCTGTTCTGTATGTGACCAGAGACAGGACTCAAGGGAAGGACCTGAAGCTGTGTTAGGGGAGGTTTAGGTTGGATATTAGAAAAAGATTCTTCACCCAGAGGGTGTTTGGGCACTGGAAGAGGCTCCCCAGGGAAGTGGTCACAGCACAAAGCCTGGCAAGAGTTCAAACACTTGGATAATGCTCTCAGGCACATGGTGGGATTCTTGGGGTGTCCTGTGCAGGGACACAAGTTTGACTCGAGGTTCCTTGTGGATCCCTTGCAACTCAGTATATTCTGTGATATTCTGTGATATTCTGTGAAAAGAATGAGGATGCCATAATTGCAGCTTAGCACTCTGAGAAAAATACAGTTCTGCATTCTTCCTTCTAAACAAAAATATAAGGTATCAGTTGCTGTCCAAAATTATAATAAAAACTGAAAACATGAAATTAAAAGTCTAAGACTGAACAAAATTTATCTCTATCCACTAAATTCTACTATGGTGATGTTAAGACTGCTGATACATCCCAGCGGGCTAATTATACTTTAAAATTGGTAGGTAAATGGTAGGTAAATATGTGTTCCAGAATATTAGCAACAAAGATATACCATACATATCATATCTATCTCTCTCAGTACACATAACAGTGCACAGATATCACTCAGGTTTTGTTTTGCAGATTACACAGCTAAATGATCCTTACTTTGTCCTTGTAGCAATGACATATGAAAATCAGACTTGCTCTGTCTTGTTCATTCAAACAATTCACTTTATCAACAGCCACAAAGCTTACAGAAAAATCAACAAAGAGCCATGGACTTTAGCTGCCATTGGGCTATACACTACCTTTGGTGAACTTCTCAGGGCCTCCAGAAGCCCAGGAATCAGTCACGCAGAGCACTCCCTGAGAACAGATGGGACAAGAGGAAATGGCCTCAAGTTGCACCAGCGGAAGTTTAGATTGGGTATCAGGAAAAATTTCTTTACCAAAAGGATTGTCATTCACTGGAACAGACTGCCCAGGAAAGTGATTGTGTCACCATTCCTGGAAGCATTTATAAGACGTGAAGACGTGGCACTTAGGGATATAGTTTACTGGTGGACTTGGCAGTGCTGGGTTAATGGATGGACTTGATGATCTCAAAGGTCTTTTCTGACCTAAATGATTCTATGGTTCTGTGCCAAATAGTACACTTATAGACAACATGAAAGTACATATCATAAATTATTCCTAGAAGGCAGAATGGGTAGTCCCACACCAGACCCACCTCCCTCTACTCTCTAAGCTTTCAGCACCGACCCAGCAGGATTTGCATCTTCACAGCCCTGCTGAGAGCACTCTCTGGGCACCCTCTGCTTCCTGCTATGCAATTGCTGGCATATTGTGCAGCAGAGCCCTACACTATTTCAGACACTTGGACCTGCTAGTGGCAGGTCCCAGCTGGCGGGCGTGACACAGCATATCACTGGTACATGATGGACAGAAGACAGCAGCTCAGAGTGGCAGAGTTAAGGTGGTCCAGATCACAGACCACTGCAGAAATAATCATACGTTTTTGTGGCAAACTCCTAAAGTCTCATAATAATTCTGGAAAAGAGGTAATGCTACAGAAGGCAGAAAACACCCAAGAAGCTTTCACTCAGCTGCATCACATACCCAAGGAGGGCTTTATACATTTTAACAATAATGTTTCATGCATTGTAAGAACAACTCCTGCTTTACTTTGCACTAGCCCCTCTTTTGCTCTTCCCAGCCAGTTTTCATTGGTAACAGGTGAGAATAACCAATGATCCCAGCTTTGTGAAAGAGGCAGTGCTTGCCACACTACACTCCAAAGCCATCTAGGAATCTCTAGTAGATGTTAAAGCTGAACAATGAATGCAGAAGACCCACAGAACCAGAACTTCCTCCCTTTTGTTCTTGCCTTCTCCCTTCCCACTGCCAGATGTTGATACATACTATCTGTTCACTATTGATGCCAGGATGCTGACCAGAAAGGTTACGGGCATACAGACACCTTACCAAACACACTGCAAAACAGCAGTGGGTTAAGTCACTATAATATTTTCTATTTTAAGACTCACGCAATTTCAGTAACATTGAAAAGTCAACTGTAACTCTTGCACAAGACAGGCATCAGGAAAGCAATGAACAATTATTTAGGGGATGGTCTTTTGGAAAAACTCAGGTATACTCTTCCTTTTGCTTAAGGAAAGACTACCTTGGAATAACAGATTTTGGTAACACCTGAGTCAATATACTGCCTTGGACTCCAATTGTTCTAATTTGTTGTAGTTCGAAGCAGAAGTCTTTAATTACTTGGACACATATGAACACCTTTATAAAAATGATTTGTGGCTTTATAATGGTTGGTATACCTGCTAGATTTTATTAGAGTAATGCAAGCTTTGCATTCACTTTAAAAATATAATTAGGATTTTTTTCTTTCGGTAGAGCTCTTTGTAACTGTGAGGTCTCTGATTCATAGCTACAGCGTATGGTTTATACTATTAGAGCCAAGGGACCAATCATAGCACCACACATATTTAACAGATAATATATACTAGATACACATATTTTTTACAGGTCACAAAAATGGAAAAAGATTTTTAAAATGTAAAACAGAGTCTTCAGAAAAGCTGTTAGCAGACAAAAAAATGAGGAAACTCTTCCAAGCAAGCTGGCTAAATTCAGTGAGACAGTATCCCATTTTTCTTTATAAATGTCTGTTTCCCAAAACAGAATCTAAAGTAAAAGTCTTCATGCTAGCATACATGTATTTCCCTCTGGGATAAGAGGGACTTTGCCTAATTGCTACATTAACAGCTGGCTTCAATGCTCTTTAAGGATGTCTCAAATAAATCAGTGTTCTAAAACTGGCCCAAAATGTGTCAGGTAACACTGCAGAGCTGTAACATGGAGCACCTCTTAATGTGGGATGTCAGGAGCCACTGAGGCAATGGCGCTTGCCATCCAGGCTCCTTTCGGAGCAGGACCTCGCTCACAGGTACCTCAGTGGAGGCACGCAGCAGCAGCAGCAGCTCTGCTTCCTCTGCTTCTCTCTTACTCAAGCCACCCACCTTTTTCCAGGAGGAAAACAGGCAGCCACAGCACTGCACTGCCAACGCAAGACACCGAGGCGTCGAGCCTGAGTGTACCAAGGGCAAAGGGGAGAAAGAGGAAAAAACCCCAAACCTCTTCGAGCTCTTGGAGTCTTGCTGCTTCGTAAGGCTGGCATCAAGCCACGAGGCCACTAAAGCACTAGTTCTTGAGGTGAAGTATTATGAATTGCCTGAAAATATGGAGCCAAAACCTACACACCACCTCATTTTAAGAAAGTCACTACTGCAGCACTTAAGAATGGCACCATAGGTTACAACCTACTGTATATGTGCTTTAAGGCAATTCAGAGTGAGTTTATCAGAGGCATTAGAATTACAATCAGGAGATCAATTTTCCTCCACTGTACTGCACTAACATCTGCCAAAAAAAAAAAAAAAGGAAAAAAAAAAAGCAAAGTTTTCACTACAGATTTCTTTCTGCCAAAATGCACACTGTATGGGCCAACATGGTTAAATCACTGTGAAAAGAGGATTACATTAAAAAAGATGAACAAATCAGGTATCAAAAGTTCACACCAGTCATACAATGTCTTTGATAGGTAAGAAAAGAATCATTATAAGGCTAATTCACTAACCCACCTCTCCATCCTGGAAAGTGTCTACAAACAGATTTACAGACATTCCAGAGAGACCAAGTGATGTCTTCAGGACAAAAATGTTATTCTGGAAGATCTGAAGGGTCCTGCAACACTAAGTAAGCTGGTTTTTAGAGTGAAGGAATTCACGGCTTGTCCAATGTTCAATCTATCAGACAATATTCCTGCTTTTTAAAGAGAACCTCTTGTGAATTGCCCTCAGTATGATGTCGGGGGTTTGTTCCTTGTTTTGTTTTTACGTATTAGTGCAAATAGCTTCCTGGGTGTTTGTACACACTGCCATCTGTATGGGACCAGAGCAGTTGAGAGCAGAAATCTACTGCTGTTGCTTCAGCAAAAGATAGGGCCCTGGGGTAGCTCAGCCTTCTTAGTATTTTGTTCCTAGTAATAGAGAATCAAAAACTGCTCATCTTTGTAGCATAACGCTGTAACATAAACAAAATCTTCTTCAATTATGCACTAAATATTAATACAAAAAAAGGCTCTTACCTATCTGGTCAGTGAAGAAAGGACAGAATACCTCTAATTTTCGATCAGGAACAGATTAAACTATTGACTGAGTGAAATTCACTTATCCCCAGAATGCTCTAAATTGCTGTGCCTGTAGATGCTGCTGGCCACCGCTTGAGACAACCTACTGGGTGTCCAAGTGCAGTACGTATGGACAAAAAAGTTACTAAGTACTTTTAGCCATTACGAAAGATTTATTTAACCTAAAATTTTTGTTTGCTGTTCTGTGAAAAGTGATACCACCTTTCCCTCCTACCTGCACTTGGCTGGCACGTGTTACAGCTGTCCTTCAAATACCTGGCAGGTCCTCAACCCCCTGCCTCAGGACACTGCCCAGAAAGCCTGTGCAGCTCCAAAACCACGGGGAAGGAAGGGAGAACCATCTCCTCTGCCTCCCCAGGATAAGGTAGCTGATTTTTCCCTTCAAAAACTATTACAAGAAGCAAAAATAAAGTAAGCCCCTTAGAAAAGATCTCGCAGCCCGCCACAACGAGAAGGCAGCTTGCCAACCGGCAGCGGTAGCTGTGAAATCCTGGCAGAGCAGCCAAGGATTTATGCACAGGAGCAAGGTTCACACCAAGTGGAACCATAACCGTGGTGTACCGGCACATGCAGTCACACCTCAGCAAAAGCACGCAGCGACCGTCTGGTCACCTTGTAACTCTACAGGCTCCTTCTTCAAAAATTATCCACTGAAGACTTCAGTGTTTGGAACAAGAAAGAACTCCCAGACTTCAGAGATCCTTCTCATCTTAAGTGCTCCATCAGATATTTTAGGCATTTTTTTTCTTTTTATATCAGATTAGCTGCCTTCTGATACTCTCTTCTGAATTTAAACAGGCATGCTGCATGGGGCAGAAATCAACCGTACTTAGTATTCCTCCCTTTGCTCTAATCAGCTTGACAGAATCTCTCCTATATTAAAATTTTAGTATACATAATTCTCTTGCATGTAAAGGGTTATTAAACACTTTAATAAATCCTGCTAAGTTCATTTATTTTTTGGACGATGATAACCTTGGAATAGACTTCTATGAAACTGGAAAAGCTGCCAAGAGGAATACTGCCAAGATAACTGTGTAACTAGGTTAAACCTGGATTATTACTACTGTTATTTACATTAAGGAGTATCACTATAAAACCTTTTAAAAATGGATTTGATATCTAACAGTAAGCCATGCTTATTTCTCAGTTTGCTACATATGACAAAGAGTTTTAAAAATACTCATAATAAACGCAAGATATGGCATTTTACGTTTAATCAAGCCTGTAGACAAATACTTTTCGCACTAGAAAATCAAAGCTGCACATTCTACTGTGCCACGCTCTTGGTTTGGTCATTGATCAGACGAGAAATAACAGCACAGCACTGGATAAGGCTAGCAGTCCCAAGGATTTTTTCTGAGCGGAAATGAAGTTTTCTTGTTCCCTTGCCTAAAGATACAGAGGTGTTCCAACTTTCTCATGTAGCCTTCATTCACGAAAGCCTTTGTTTTACAGGCTCAGGCGAATGCACAGCACAAATGAAAACAACCTACTGTCTTGCAAGGTGTGAGTCTTTGTCACTGAGTAAATTAACTGATGAGCTCTTGCACTTACACCTATAAAAATTGTGAACTGGCTGGTGTCTTCCAACCGTAGCAATGCAAGAAAGAGGAAAAGGCCCTTAAAAGGTTGCTATACAAAGCCCATCTTGATACACATAGGACCAGGAAACTCCAGACTGGTTTTGCACCAGCAGTATCAGCCAGTTTCGCCTGTAGGGTACACGATGTGGATCTACACCACTGCGCCCCAGCTCTAGGATGCTCTTCTACCAGTCTGAGGTGGTGTTGCTGCTCAAACAAACCAGATAAGCCTGAAGACCACTCTGGCTCTCATGGCAGAGCTGACCTCCCTTGTGCAGTCTCACACATGCAGGCAGGACAAAGAAGAAGAAGTTGTGTCTTCACTGTTTCATGACACTGCACTGCAGCGTGTTTGGTGACAGCAAACCCTCTCGTGGGATCAGTGACCCTTTGATAAGCCCAAGAGCTGTGCACATGCAAACACACGCACATGCACACAGAGAACAACTGTGGGTTGTTTTTTTGTTGTTGTTGTTGTTATTTTATTCACAATGCTATTTAGCTGCAGTAATTTTGAGACAAGCAACCCCATCATTTCACCCTGCGTGCTCTCTGAGAATGAGGCTTTCCGGAGAGGGATTTGAGCAGCTGCTGCTTAGCAGAGAATGAAATTCAGACTGCTGGAGGGGGAGGAGAAAGGGGGCAACAAACAACATTTGTTTAAAATCTGGCAGGAGCATCCTAATTAGATGAATTATTGAATGGATCATCAGGATTGCTCCCCAAAGTGCCATAGGGCAGGAGAGCCCTTAGAGGACATGTTCATTTAAGACTGCAAAAATGATCCCAAAGAGCACCATCACCGAAAGTGGAACACTAAAGGCTCATTTGTCTCAAAAATCACACTTCCAACTCAGCGCCGTTGCTCGCTTGCCATGTATATAAAGGTTGTAACAGTCAATCATTTAGACAGGGATAAATATTTATTCAGGGACTACCTTAACGTTGAATGTTATTTCCTCCATGACGTAAACTCGTTCAGGAAATGCTTTAGCCACCTCCTCCACACTGTTAAAATACTGCACTGGCTCCTTAATATCTCGGTCTTGTTCCAGCAGCTTAAACTGCCCTGAAAACAGATGATAAACAGAAGAATTGTAAGATATTTATACTGGACAACTGTCACTGTGGCAACTGCTGGCTCAACTTCTTCACCATTTTGCTCGGTCAGTTTTTCCAGTTATTAGCAACCAAACAAGAAGACGAAAGATTGTAGAGTCTCCTGAACGTGCCATGAAAGACACCCACTTTCAGTGGCTCGGAATGAAAAGAACGTGTCACAGCCAAAGTGAAATTAAAAAAGATTGGTTTATCACATGCTCTCTAGAAATGGCAAATAATTATGGAGGCATTTGCATTTGTGTACTTAATTCAGTGTCATAGTATCTGTACAGATAGCACTTTTAAGCCTTTATTATTAAAAGTTTCACAGAAAAAAACCACACCCATTACTACAAAACCCCAAAACAATAAACATAAGGTGTTTGGGTTTGTTTTCAGCATCATCAAACAGCTATTAAACATGGTAGACGAAAGCCCTTTTATCCCTGGGCTTCCCGAAGAATGGAACAGCATCTAACTTTCCTTGATCATAAACTAAGCCTTTTGAGATCTTTAGCTAACATAAGATATTAAACCACACACATTTAAAACTCTTTTGAAGGTGTCTGCCTTCAGAAGAGCATGAGAAAGAAGTGTTTCTTGCTAACCTTACCTCCCCCCAGCATGAAAACTTTGGCTATTTTCTATGTCTTGTAAAAGGCAAGAACTAACATGGAGGGAGCCACCCCAGGCAGACCTGCCAGGGACAGCCAGGCACATCAATCACCTGCATGCACTATGAACACAAAGTTTAAAAACTTTATTTTATAAATACAGAGATAAGAAAAGCTTCAACAGTTTACTGTTTGCATGACTTAAGCTTAAAATCAGTGGAGTCATCTTTCCAAATTTAGAAATGGTAACTACTACTAAGGTAAAGGCTGGTCTCAGAAAGACTGTAGGTAAGAAACAACTCTAGAAAATGATAAAAAGGTTGAATAAAATCTATGGTTGGTGCAACTCCTATAAATCCCATTTTAAAATTTGCAATGCATGCAGCCACTGGATCATTGTTCCCAAACAGTGCTCAACTTCATTAAAATACATCCAGTACATGAGGATGTCAGCCACCTACAGAAATATTTTCTCACTCATTCAGCATCCTTGTGCTCAACACTGCTGTCCCTTTACATACCATCAGGCTTGAGACTTCTGTGACACGTTTGGAGAATTCACCCACACTGAACTATTTCAGGCCACATAACAGCAGAGGAGGAAACGAACACAAACTCAGTGAGCCCTGATGCCCCATGAGAGAGAGCTGTCCTGCCCCAATGCCAGGTGTGTGCACATGTGTACCCACCCACTCAAACACCCACCGGGAGAGGTGCCAGAGCAAGAGGCTCAGCGCTGCTGCCCATCCCCAGCACCTGCTGCCAGGGGCACACCCTTTCAGTCAGTATGCTCGAGTTCCGTGGTTGTAACCCCGAATATCAACTTGTACGGCAGAAGACTTCCTTTAATACCCTTCCATATGTTTTGTCTTTCTAAAGTGATCATGGTAACTCTGAAGTATTAGTAGCAGGGTAACTACGGATGCTGGTACTTCTCACTGCAGGACTCTGTTTTTCCAGTGTTTTAATAACCTTCACCACACTTCCAAAATCAGTTGAGTTTTCCCAACTTCGTGTCTGCTTCAGGACACACTAGGACTTGAAGTTCAACCAAGACAATTCATGTACTTTGGAGACCAGCACTGGGGTAGAAGCCACAAGACCTTTGGTCTGATGTGAGGAAGCCCTGCCTATAGTGTAACACAGTGGGAATGGCTTCTCTGGGTCAGACCAAAGATCTGCCTCGTGCAGCATTCCACCTTAGACAGGAGTAAATGACAGCTGTGGAAGGAGGCTGGACTTAATGCACAATTAGCAATACCACCCAGAATCTCCTCCACAGCTCTCAGAGGAACTCATGGCTGAAGGATGCCCAGAGCAGGGAAGAGGTTTTGGGCTTAGTGGCTCCAGAGGTTTTCCTCCCTGTAAATTTGTTTAATTGCTTACTGAAGGTATCTAAAACTTTCATTGTAGACATAACCTCTTATCTTGAAAAATTTTGGCAATCTCTTTTTCCACAAACTTTGAAGTACCTCTGGGACTGAGACTTCAAACTGTAGGAGTGATAAAGCTACACCTGGCAGACAGCATGGGTAGCCACAGGAAACCCGACAGCAGACAAGCATTTGGAAAAATGCTTCACATACTCAATAGAAACATGCCAGCATACTAAAGCTGAATTCCTCAGCCTGTCCACTTTGAGCCCCTTTCGGTGTGAAGCAATAGAGGGGCCAGGCAGCCAAAACCTTTGGGCTAAGGAAATCTGAAGAATTAGCAGGGAGCTGCTCAGTTAACTGCTGCTGGAAAGGGCGTTGTGACTGATGCCACGGCATGCACATGGAGAGCTGAAGAGAGAACTGTGCTTTTTAATCCCCAGTCTGCCACAGACCATGCAAGTCCTGTCTTCAGGATTTCCCTGTCAGCCACAGCCTAACCAAGAGGAAGATCCGCTTCCCAGCTGCACAGGTCCTTTCCCTCACAGGAACCCCATTTTGCTTCAAAAGAAACTCAGGAGTGGGGGGACCTGAGTGAAGTCGAGTGCCCTCCTACATGGAGTCAGCACGTGCCAGGACATCATGCAGCAGCAGAGAGTATGAGCTGCACCAGGGAGCATTTGACAGCACAGAAAAACCACTTCTCTGGAGCACAGAGCCAGTAACTGTATTTCAGGTAGTCACTAAGGGCAAGATGCTCTTAAATTTAACAAATGTCACACAGTGCTCCTTCACCATGGGCTGACCTGAGGCTGTGCCTGCTCTCAGTTGTTACCCTCTTTGACTACTGACACAACCATCGGGATGCAACCCTAACTGATTGCCCAGTTTGGGATCCAAGGGTCTGATTTGCAGGATTCCTGGCTGTGGCTACCATTGGAGGCAAGCTGTGATTAGAGTTTGTAATGACAAAAAACCCAAACCACAGCAAGTTTAAGTCACCTCAGACAGATCTAAACTCAGTGGAGTTACTTCTGATTTAACACTCTGTGCTTATGCACAGAACAGAGGTGAATAAGATACTGCACGGAAGCTACAGCTTTTTGAAACTGTGATATATTGCAGTGATAAAATTTTGCTAGTTCAGAAAGAAATTGAGAACTCACTTCAGAGTGGGAACTGAGTTGGGCACAGTAACAAAGCATGAATTCACATGAACTAGGAAGGAAAACAAAATACTGAATAGTAATACATGATATGAACAATACTCATCCAGCCCTTTGAATGAGACAGTGGTCTTTAATCCTAGGTTCTCTAGTCACTCTGTTTGGAAGCATAATAATACTATTTTTCTATGACCATTATGTATTTAACAACAGTCAATCTGGTGGCAAGACAAGGCCAGTTACTCCTTGCAACCCAGAGTTCTACAAAAAAAGTCCCAAATTCCTCAGCACAGAACAAACACTTTAGACTGTGTGCAACTGGGAGCAGAGTCTGCTCTTTACTGCAGAATTACACATTCCTGCAAAAAGAAGGAAAAAAAGAAAAAAGAAAGGAAAAAAAAAATCATCATTGGGAGCTTTGCCTCGGTACAAAGCGACGCTCAGAGCTGTCTGTGCCGCTATCTGTGCCATCCTCCCCGTCCTTCAGCTGAGCCTCACAAACACAAAGCCGTCTGTGCCCTCACTGCTAATAAGCAGCAGTTCACGAGGAGGTTGACGACAGAGGAGTACACACAGATCCCAAAGCACAGAATAGAAGGGCAGCATTAATCTCTGCCTGTTACGAAATCAAGAAGTATGCTGTGCATGGAAGCTGTCAGGGCTAGATGTTAAAATGTCTCTTCCTCGAAAAAGATGGGTTTATAACTCAAGATTTTCTACAGGCAGTTTTTAAAAATTTATTTCCTCATTGAAAAAAGTGGACTTTTTTTATTGGAAGGAGAGAAAGAAGGGCTGAAGAGGAGTCAACAATACACATTTGAACCAGACGTCAGTAACTGACTGACTAACAGGGAAGAAGCAGACAATTTCTTACTATGTTTCTCCTTGGTCTCTATTCAAGCCTCCATAAAAAAACAAAGACAGCATGGTTGAAACACAAGTTAAATGGACATAAGTATGGCTTGAATGCATGTTAAAGTGTAATTTTATTACACTTTGCAAAGGGCACAATTTTATTGGGATGCTTTACAAAATTGACAGCAAATCACAGGGCAATTTCACTGTGCGTTAATTATGAATTTAACAAAAAAAAAGAAAACATAAAGCTAAAACTGTACTTTTACAGAAGCTCACCCCTCTCTCTCTCTCTCACTAGCACAAAAAGAATAATGAAATGTTTCTGTAGTAAATCAGAGGAGGTTCAGAAAGATCAAAGATTCATAATACCTGCACGGTCCACTGAGCAGGTATGGCTATTCCTTTGCAGCCAAACGCAAGGGGGAAATGAACAACTACTGCAAGCTTTATATCTCTTTATCTTTCTGTCTGGCCTCTGGCAGGCACAGTATAGGAACAGTTTCACCCTAGTATATATTATCTCTGTAGATTATGAATTCTTATTTCTCTGTGAAGGTACTTACAGCAAAGACAGTAAATCCACTACTGGTGGAAATGAGTCTGGAAAGCTAAAACAGCAAGGAAGGACCTAAACCAGTGCTTCTTCTCCAGTTTATGAAGGCATTTATTAAAACCCATTAGGAGCAGGAAGATCAGTCTATCTTCCTTCTTGCCAGATTGGCCCTGGAATGGCTGTGAGCAGGGGCATTAATCAGCCCTTTCTGTCCCAGCTTCTGCTGCTTCCACTGCTTAGGTTCTTGCAGGTTTACACACGTTCCTAACTCCAACCCAGCTCATACAGGTTATTTCTGTGATGTAAGATCCCCTGCTTTTCGCAGTGACTTACCCCTTACCCTCAAATAGTCCAGCAGTTTCCAGCAGTCCAGCATGTTACCAAAACAGAAACATTCATTCTGTACAGTGTCTGCACTGTGCCTAGGCCCGGGCAGTCTTTATCTATGGCAGGCGTTCACAGGCTGGACAAACAGTCGAGTTTTCATTGATATAAAAGCCTGAGAGCACGTTTATGCTCATACACCAAAAAGAAAAGCTGGAAAAAGAAATTCTGCTAAAAAAAAATGCATGTCATCAGTAGGAAACATGGAAGGTCACTGAAACATCTGCTTAGCTGTGTTAGCTGCTAAATGTTTCTCCAAGGAGGCAGGAGCTGTATTGTCTTTCAGCAGCTTTGATTATTTAGTAGGTCTCACAGCCCTCTATGAGACCGTATGCAAGGCCCAGCACTTCTCAAGAATGTGCAGATGGCACAGCAGGGTAGCAAAAGTACTGCAGAGGTTTATGTTTCATATTATTTGTTGACTGCTGACTGCATTTTAGTATTTCAAAGAACTGCAGAGCTACTCAAAAAGGAAAGGATCTACCTGCCAGAATAACATCATTTTGGAAAAAGACACTTCTTGACTACATTTTTCAGCGTTCCTGTGCATAACAGTGATAGCAAATTACTTTGTTTTTCTTCACAAAATGATGATCCTTGATATAACTGGGCAGAGTTGGAGAGCATAAACCAAAAGTACACTTCAGCACACATGGTTCTTAGATGGACCTGTACAGTCTTTATCTGATTGTGCACACAACGCTCCTCAATGCCTGATACAGATATAAATTCATTTTAGTGGAGGAGAAGGGAAGGAAATCTCACTTTATGGTGTCCCCTGTCAGCCCATCAACTAGATCACATGGTAGAGCTATTTCATCCCTAAGACAAGGCAGCCAGTCAAGACTGAGCATGGCAAACCATTATTATTTAAAGACTCTTATTTAAAGACTCTGAAATAATGGATTAAGCTATAATCATAACACATCAGCCTACCTGCAATTAAACAAAAAAGTCAATTTTTATTTAAATTGACATTTGCCAATATATCTTTGCATAGAACCCAAATGTGGCATTTTGTTGTTGCAAGAAGTGTTGTCCTAGCAGTGGCTGTAGCTGTCTAGACCCGAGAAAATGAAGAACAGAAGAAGAGTCCATCACAATCTTTGACAGAGCTATCTTGCGTAAAAAATGGTGTAAAATTAATACTGAAGCTCTTTCAGGGAACTATCACTAAGCCAACGTGAAATGGTTTGGCAGACATGCAGAAGTAATGATGAGTGGGAAATAAACGCCTTGCTTCACTTTTGCCATCTTCCAGCTTGTTGGAAGTGAGCATTTGTTCCCAGCTCTCCAGAGGAGAGAAGAGCACAGGCACACTCAGGTCCTCCGGAGCAGCAGAGCCCCACTGCAAAGAGAGAAAGTGCAAGTGTAAATGGAATTACAGAATGCTGTTTTTAACAGCAGAAGCAGACAGTAGTCCACAAATGGACTAGTGCAGGCAGGCTCACTGCCCACAGAGAAGACACGAAAGTGAATCACCTGCTCTGTTATCTCAGGGCTCTCCACTGAAGCAGCTACTGATTTCATCTCAGGTTGGGATGTGGCAGCAAACTAACAAGGATGCAGTGCTATGGTAAGTTCAACCCCTCAGTCAAAGAAAGAGCAAGATAACCCAGCGGCACAGGTTCATCCTTATCTGCCACACCGACAGCTTCTGAGAGCTATGCAAAAAATGGCTTGGAGGCAGAGAGGATATTTTTTGAAGTTATTCATGAGAACTTCTTTGTTTATTTTCATACTGTAGCCTGCTGAAAGCATACAGGAAACTATAAAAGGGTGGAGAATACAACAGGAAAATACACAAGTATATCTTTGGTGCACAGCTTCCAAAGGATGACAACCGGGACACAAAGGGACACAAAGCAGAAAGGGGAAGATTGATTCTTAAGGCATAATCACCTTGAAACAGCTATAAGAAACCAAAATATTCCTTCTGTTTTTTTAAGAACTGCCTGTCAATACTTTTTCTTGAGAAGATGGGTGAAGAAGAGGACCTCCTGTGTCCCAATCTATACCCAATCTTCTGGAAATTTTGGGAATGTATTAAGAAAAACAGATGGAATATGAACTAGAGACAGATCTAAGTAAACATGACACAAGTAGAATTCATCAAGTGTACTGGAGCTAAACTTATGGCACTGCAAAGCAGAGGGCAAGGCACAAAGGCACATTCAGCCAGCAGATATTGTGTAACATTTCATGGGGAAGGAGCCCCTTCAGAATGAATAGCTTTACTTCTTGGAAGTATTATGAAGATTTTGAAGCCTTAAATGCCTTTATTCCTCACTGTGTCATGTCTGCGGCACAAATACCCAATCAACCAAGAGAGAATGAGTCAGACATCACAACCTGGTGAGACATGTCGAAGCAGAGCATCATCCCACTGACACATCACCTGTGCGTATGCACAGACACCATCTGAGAGATCAAGGAAGGGAATCCAACCAAGTTTCCCACACGGCAACGCAATGCTTGCTAATCAAACCCTCTAATCCTATGCTGGCAAAGCTAAGGGGATGGCACAGCCTAGCATTCTCTTTGTCTTATCTTACTTTTATGATTCGTAAGTAGCATAACAAAAAAAAAAAAGATTCTGTTGGCAGCATAACAAAGAAAAATCAGTTCAAATGGTGACTGATGATAGCTTAAAGCAGATTTAACTCACAGATATTGCAAGAGAGGGAATTTTAGGTTACAGATGATGTAAAAAGACAGACAGGGAAAACAAGCCTAACCTCCAACCTTTGTTTCATGAGTTATTATCATCACAAATACAAGATTACCACAATGAAATGTTCCATTTTACAGGGTCACATGTTTTGAGTGTCTGGACTGTAAGTTAACTAGATTTAACTTACTGGGTTATCATTGATCTAACCTGTAATTAGCATAATTTTCTCCCTTTCCCATGTGCTTCCAGCAGACATGAAGAGTATGTTCCATAAGCAGTGTGTTAGTTCACACACTCAACTGGCCACGCAGAGGACTCTGATGAGTACCACACCGTCTGACTTTCCTAATTACTGTTAACAAAAGCTGTGGCAAGTTTCCTGTTGAAGAATAAGAATATAAAGACGTACACATGAAGATGGGATGCTCTCCTGGTGACTATCAGCACTTACTCTGATCACAGCTCAAAAAGGGATTGAGAGAAAGAGAGAAAAGTTACAGAAAGCCCAACTAAACCAACCCAGAGCTCGCATGAAACAGTACTGAGGTGACTACATTTTACAGCAGCTGCCCGATGACAAAAGCTTTCCTTGTGTGTGTGTAGGAGCAGCGTTCCCTTGGTACTGGAGCGGATAATACCCACGCAGATCTCAGTTATGCCAATGTTTAATAGTCACTGAAAGCTCATGGCTCCGACCTACTACAGCAGCATCCAGGATCCTTATGAGAACATCCGATGGAACTGCCTGCCACCAGAGAGGAAGACGTGATAAGAAGGTAAAGACAACTTAATCCCTCACTTAGAAGAAGCCTCTAGCAAAAACTACCAGAAAAGAAAATGAGGCAGAACCAAAGGTGAAAAAGTATACGGTTACAGTTCTTACCACACTTTGAAACACTTGCATTACTAAGTTAACACTGATTTGGTACTAAAAATCAATCCTAAAGGAGCAGAGATCCAGCTTAAATATGTCAAAGCAAACTGAACATCAAACCTTGCACTGGGTGGCAGATAAGACCCTTAAAAGAACTTTACAGTGCTCTGCCCATAGATTTTTCCATTTTAGTGAAAGACATCACATACCTTTAAAAATAAGAAGCAACACAGACCTAATCTGCCTTTGGACCTAGTCATAGCTAGGTAATCTCCTCCCAAATTATCAGTATGCACTCATCCCAAAATATACATACATTAAACAAACAGGGTTGCCTACAATAGATTAACATTTAATTAAAGCACAGAAGAAAGTTGAGATGAGAGTAACAATAAACTCCTGGTTAACATTTGAAATTAGTATTACTAGTTTCAAGCAGGCTCAAACAGATGACATTAGAATACTTGTTAAAGGTTAGGCAAGCATACTGGAATTTTACATTATAGCTGCATCCAAATATTCTGCCTTTATACCACGGATTACTCACTTTATTAAAGCTGATTTCAGAAGAAATTATGAATGTGTAAGGTTTGCTCCTCAGTGCTGACAGACAAAATCCCTTTTCCTTTTATTTCAAAACAAATTTGTGATTAATAATTTGGAGAAAACATAGTAACAAAATCTGTTCCTGTGGGCTGATGCCTGCACCAGCAACAGTGCAGTTATAGTCCATAATCTGCCTGGGGATTATGCACTACAAGTACCTAATGAGTACAGAAACCCAGTGACATCCTTCCCTTGCCTCAGCAGATGCCTCCTCACAGAAAATTCACACAGGAAAAAAACCCCTTTTTTCTCTTTCACTCTTGCCATTTTGGTTGCTAAACAGTGAACTTCAGTTTCTTGTGCAAATGAAGTGTCAATGAAAGAAACTGGAGTTATTTTCTGAGGGCAGCAATATTTCAGAACCTGAGTTCAGCTCAGTTCTAGTGCAACAGCTTCTTCTAACTCCAGTATCTAAATTTGTTCAAAAAGATGAAAATGATTTTTTGCACTGACAGAAAGATAAAAACCAGACAGCATTCAAAAAAGAAACTGTGTTCACCTGTGGCAACAGAAAAATGTGATAGTGACAAATGGAAGAGGCTTCATTCTTAGGGAAACAGATGAGTTTGAAAACAGGGCTAATAATTTTAGGGGACCACAATTTGATTGCATTGAAGAAAGCCAACTTCTGTAAATTAGAAACAAGCAGGTTCCAGCCTCTGTGTCAGGCCTGCTCTGAATCCCATCATTTCACTTTGAATAAAAAAATTGAGAGATTGCATTTATAGGGAGAGATTTAAGATGTGCAGAAGTGCATTTTTACCACAATATGGATTCCAGGGATCCTAACCACAAGCAAGTTGTGGATTTATACCAGACTTCTTTTGGATATGGTATCCATCTCTTAAAAAATAAATTTGCAAAGTGAAAGCAGCTCTTCCAAACAAGTTCACACACATTCTTCTATTTCTTGGTAAGTTAAAACTTTCACTAAAATAACAGCAGCAACCTCTGAGCTTAATCATTAACTTTGCCTTACTGAGTAACAGCTTTTATTTATTTATTTGGCAAAGGCTTCAAAGCCCACACTCACCAAAACTCAAGCTCTTAATGTTTCTGCCACAGTGCAAAGACACTTTCTTCAATTGCAAACCAACCATCTTACACACTTTCTGCTCTTTTGCTGACAGATCTTTTTCCTCCTGCTACTCCCACGTGAGTATCCCCGTTCCTATGGCCTGACTTGAGCACCATTCATTGCCTTCTTGCTCACTGAGCAGTCCTTTGTGCCTTTCAGGTTCTGACCCCATCCCATGGGCAACACGCCCCGGCCCAAGTGTAGGACGGTGTGTCCTCCACCCAAGGAGAGCCAGTCACATCCACAGCACTGCCCCTGGCAGCCACTTGTGCTGCAGTAAACAAAGCTAAAGAAAAAGTGCATTCACGGAGCAGAAATCTTTAAAATGCACATAGACCAATTCTGTATAAAAAGTGCTTTTGTTTCCTGCTCAGGAACAGGTTTTTTAATTAACTGAATGGGAGGAGTTGTAAAAAACAGGAACAATGACTGAGTCAGCAGCTCAGTCAGTTCTCAGTAGCTTAACAGGGCTTTACATGAGACAGAATAAACTTATTTCATTCAGTTAGACATTTTTATCAACGTGTAGAGACACTTCAGAGCTGGGGCTTGGTATCCTGAAAGACTGTCTGTGCATTATAGAGCAGCTTATTGTTTCAAAGCTTGTATCTCATTTGCTTGCTGAATATATATGTAGTTTCTAGCAGAGCCTATGTTTTTTCCCCTTCTCCCCTCTCCCTCAATTTAAATCTACTGAAGTATTGTACTCAAATTACTGCAGAACCTGTTACTCAAACAGTTCTCAGCATTTGTGTATCTGCAATGGAAAAGAGTAGTTACTGTTATTCTATGTAATTAAAACGACAATTTTCTTTGGAAAGGTACTATCACTTTGTATTGTCAATGCCTGTCAATACAAACTATAGCTTAGTTTACATATTTACAACATCTTTAAATTAGGAAGGAATTCAATTTATTATAGCTCCAACCACCAGCAATCATGACCAAGTTCTGAAAAAACAAGTTCACTTTACTTCTGGAATAAATTAAACAACATTTTAAAAACTGAAATGAAGCCAATTTCCAAAGAAACTCTTTAATTACACAATAGATCTGGTTTATTCATCTGAGGTTTCCTGTCAAGGAGAGTATTCAGCTTTAAGTACATTCATGCTACAGCTAAAATTACATTAAAGAGAATTTAAAACAAGTGTAGAGCCAAAATAATATACGATCTGAAAATCACCTTGATGAAGTACATGTAGGAGCTTATGCTCCAAAAACTGTCATCCATAATGCTGGAATATCTATCAAGCATACAAAGTAACTTGCAGCAAGCAAACATTTTTAATTTTTTTTGGTTTAGGATCAGCAGTCACGTTTGTACCACCGCCTCAGTTGAGAGGCAGAAGGTGTTTTGATCCCTGCATTCTGCATGAGCTAAGCCATCTCTTCACTCACTCCCTATGAATGCAACAGAGTTTGTCAGAATTGTCTGGTTTCCAGTACAAGAGGACATTGATTCAGCGCTGTGCAATTTACCCACGAAGCAGACAAAGCTCTTGATAACAGCTCAAGATGAATGAAGGCAGCTTTTAAGAATGAGCATTTTGGCATATGTTCGCAGCATGTGCTAAAGTGTCACCAGGAAAAAAAAAAGGGGAAAAAAAAGGAAAGAAGAGATGAGCTGAAAAGGTGGGTGAATAGAGATGATGAGTAAGAGCACACTGCTTCAGCACTGCCACTTCATTTAATTTTCACTGCTACTCAAGAAAGCAACAAAGATGATAAATCTAAAATGCAGATCTAAGCAAGATATGCATCTGTCTCAGTTCTCTTGAATGCATTCTGTCACACACATTTGGTTTCATTACCTTGAATAAGGAGGGTACCATCTAAACCTCTCTCTGGCAGTTCAACTCACCATGGCTGAACCCAAAAGGTATAAAGAAACAGAATGCCCAGCCAATTTTCCCCTCTTGTAAGATGCCTGCCAGCTTGCTGAGAGCCAAATGAAACCCGTTACTAGAGATTGCCAGCCTAGCCTAAAACAGCTTGACAGAAAATAAATGCTACAGACTACACATGCGGTGGTTTAATTCCAAAAGTGTTTTTAGACCACCACTTACAGGATTTTGTTTTCTCCATCTAAATGATAATTCATGAGTTAAAGAGTTGTACTTGTGAATATTTTTCCTGTATGTGTTTCTAGTGAAAACTTCTCACTAATACTGCTTTGGCACATCTCCCATTGAAAGGCATTTTTGCACCAATCCCACTTTTTAGCCTTTCACTGAAAGGGCTGTGAAGTGGTAATTATCAGAGTGGCTGGCCGCCTGTTTGTCTTTGAGTGCACATGGACTTCCCCAGCTGCTAGATTATCATGAGATATATTATTACATACTGATTTCTAAGTACAAAAGCTAACATTAGCAGCTGCAAACATTCCAGGGAAATTCTGTGCTTTAAATTTCTGCGAAAGAACTTTGGTTGTAAAACAAGGTGATCTTAAATCTGCCTCTGAGATTAGGAAAAATATTATTAAAACCTTCATTTAAAAAAAAAAGTTATTCCTTGAATAATGAAGCTAAATCAATACTGCACAGTTTGCCTTAGCACATAGATTTAAGGTTGTAAAAATGCCATGGACGGGAAAAAAGGATATTAGGGTTTCAGACACTTAGAATTGGTTACTGTAGGTATTTAGAAAGGGAGGCAGATGGTGCTTAGATACCAGAAAAACTAGGACATCCCAAGCTAAGAGTAACTCAAAAACAAAACCTATTATAAGATCAGTCTGCTGGAGTTGTTACAAAGTTTTCTTGACATTTTAATATTCCTTTCAGGAAAACGATTATTTCAGTCGAGATCTTTGAACACAGGAAACAGAGAGGCAAAGATGCTTAAAAATCCCGCCTTTGAAATGACATGAATTACGCTCTTTCAAAGCACATTCTTCCTCAAAAAAGTCCACTCGTTCCTTTTTTCAACTGCACTCCTGCACACCCAGCGAAACAAAACCCAACAGCACACGAGGCCTTGACAGACACACAGTGGCACAGTCATCACTCTGCTGCAGAAGGTCACTTGGAGAAGGGTCATCTGCTCCAAGGAAGCAGACCAACACTTCTTTTACCCCTTCAGTCTGCCACCTCCTTCCACCACACTGAGCTGCCTCGAGAGGACAGAGTGTCCATGCCAACAAAACCCTGCCACTGAAAGTGAGGGTCTCAGCTTGGCCAGCAGTAGGTGCAGGGTTCACAGAAAGAAGCCATAGGCACGGCGTACTCTGTCCACACATACGGCCCCACAGCTGAGAGGCTTATCCACACGCAGCTTCAGCGCCTGCCTAAATAAATCAGTACAAAACACATTTACTTAAATCACTGGGAAGGCTGTGACCACCTAAGCAAAGCCAGATACAACCCAGTTTACAATCTGTGCGTTTTTGTCTGCTGGGTGCTCTTTGATTGAGGGATATCAAAGTGGGCAATTCACTTCTCCTCCCTGCAGTCACTCTCCATGCTTTGAGCCTGTATTATTTCGGCCTCCTCAGCCACCCTTCGAGTTGGAATTGCCCAAGTGGCTGGGAGTGTAAACACCTACAGCAGTTACTTGATGTCTTACCTACATTATCCTTCACCATGCCATGCCCCAGTGCTGCACCCCTGCCTGCTGCAGGCTCCCCATGGCTGAAGAGGCAGCTCATTTGCCAGCTCTAGGAAGACTCAGCTGAGCCAGCTCTCAGAAAGCTGTATGCCAGCTGACCCAAGGTTTTTCTTGGACAGGAGTCAGAACACCGCTCTGCATGCTTTCCATCTGATCCACACTAAACGAGCCTTACAGTAGCCAAACACCACGAAGTGACAAACCTCTGCACCATGGGAAAAAGGTGGCTATTTTCATTTTCCACAGTGGAGAAGACGAGTGGTACATCCAAACAGGATGAAGGCATACAAGTGTCACGTCACACACTTCTGCTCCCTTGAGCCAGCACGTCTGACAGCAGTAAGGCAGACATAGCAGCACCACGTTCCACCCTCAGCAGCACAGGATGCCTCCCTGCCAGGGACTCCCGGCACACAGACCTGGGTTGCCATCACGTGCTGGGCTGCTGCTCTGTCCCCACTGTTGTCAAACAGGCAAGGAAATGTTCTTACACACCCATGGGGGTATGTGGGCAGACCCTACATGCCTCACTTCCAGCGTTTCTAGGGAAAGGCTTAGGCCTTGCAGACAGCTGATCTGCAAAGCCTGCACACATCTTCATGCAGAGCTGAAGGCTTAGCCTGGCCCTTTGTATTTTATTTACTCACTGACAAACAATTTCTGCCAATGCCTTTCTGCTCCCCTTCTCCCTCATCTACAATTATTTCCCTCTGAAGAAAAGGAAAAGCAAACAAGAGTATGTTTGAAATTGTCTTCTGTGATTCTCCTCTAGGAAGTGGCATACCCAGGAATCAGTACGACCCAAATTTCATAGTAAACGTATGAAAACATACAGCAAAGAAATCTATGCTACACAAAATGGTTCTTTTCTTCTACCATTAAAAAAAGCTTCACACCTAGTATTAATACTAAGAGAAATCAAAGTTTAAAAGCATTCTTCCTAGAGTAACAACAGAGGATAAGTTTATCTACGACCACATAGCACACCACTCTAACAATCAGTAGAAAAAAGGAAGGTTAATTAGTAAATAAATTGAGCCAGATACCAATCCTTCACAACAAAAAAGCTTACATATACCAGAAATATCAAAACCACACACTTAAGATCTTCATGCAAGATTACAGCATGAAGCACTATGGGCTAATCCAGGAACACCAGACAATTTAATTATATTTTCTAACTGAAAAAATTAAACCATATGCATAGCTCATCAGATCAAGCTTTCTAACATATGTCTGGTTTTGATATCCAACATCTGTCTGAAAATGAGATTTTCATTTCCCTTATGAAATCTGATTCCACCTCCATGGTCAAACTCAAGGAGCATTGACGGAAAGAAAGGAGGGAAAAAGAACAAGTGTTGGGTCATTTGATTTAGCCTTATAGCTGAGAGTTCAATCTTTAAATACTAAAAATCTCAGAATACAATAATTCTTTCTTCACAGGTGAAGGCTATAGGGAAATGCCAGAATAGTCAGATTTTTTTTCCCTCAAAAAACATATCCTAAATTGTCTTCATTTTCTTTCTTTAGGACTACAACTAATTAAGGTCTCAGCCGTTATCAAACAATTTCTCCCACACCATAGCGCTCTCTCACTAGTTTTGGCTGTCTCCTTGAGAAAACCTTGAAGAAAGACTGCACATGTGCAATGTACAAAGAAATGACACAGTGCTTCTGCTGGATCAGCTCATCTGTCACCTTCATCACCCATCCCCTGCTTTTACTGAGCAACACAAAGCATGGTGAGCTTTAGAAACCTGCCCATTGTGAGGATCCAGAAATATTCAGTGCTCCAGCTCCTGTCACCTGAACAACATCTGTACAAAGGAGAACCATGTAAGTAGCAATTTAACTCCAAAAAACAGTTGCTGTGGGTGTTATTTTACAAACTTGTAACACCAAAAAAAAGTGCTTTTCTGAAGGAAGAACACAAGCCTGCATATTCCATCTGTATTTTACCTTATGCTAGCAATTTGCCTGCCATGTTTTTCAGCAGCCTCTTTCCAAAGGATCTTGAAGCTCCTCTGAAAACTTTATTTCACTGAGTGTACAGACAAATTGTGTATTCAGAAACTTGGTTAAACTTTTCTGTCCCTCATACTGATCTGAAGTTTTAGAGTTGTTTCTTTCTTTTCCACAACAGAATTATTCTGAGATCCTTTCCCAGTGCTTTGAAGCCTACATGGGATGCTTGCATGCACTCAGTGCCACCAGCTAGGGTTGGAAAACCCTCCTTTTTGGTGAGCAGCTGGAATTCAATCTACCCCTCTTCTGTTTCATTTGAGCTGTCAACTTGAATCCAGTTTCTTGCATCCCTGCTACATGTTCAATCTTTCTGCCACAGTCAGAACTGTATATACATGAAAATAGAAAAAAAAAAAGAAAAGAAGAACTGCTCCAAATATAATCCTTGGGGCAGGGCAGTTGATTGTACACTTTTATGGTCAAGGAACTGTGAACAAGGAAAGCAAATTTCAAGTCATTGCTCCAAATCCAGCAGGACAGAAAATGCCTGAGTATACACATCTTACATATTATTCACAGAAGTTTTAAATCACTGGTTATTGCATGGTACAATTTTCTATTTCCGTTGCAGATGTGAGAAGCTTCTCAATTAAGAAAAAAACCCCAAACCCAAAACACAAACCTACCTTCAGATTGAACTCCGCACGGTGCTACAAAAGTGTGAACAGTTCAGCATTCCCAGGAAAAGAAATGGTATAGCTAAACATTAATTCTGCCAACTCTAATTTCAAACCTCTACGAAGAGATCATTATGAATGCTCACTTGCACCATTCACCCACACTTACACTAATAGCCTGTATTTGACTACAAGCTTCCTGGTGACGGAAATGCAATACAAAGCAACAGCAAAATGTCTTGCCCACACTGCTGTCAATTTAGCAGAAGAAAATTAACGTGCATCCTTGTGGTTCAGGAAAATTTTCATCAATACACATCGGACTGCAGGGTCTAGAGCTGTGCATATGTTCTTTTAATGATTTCCAAGTAGTGTTTGCTCATTACATTACTTCAAATAATACTCCAACTCTTTCAAGGTTGATAGTTTTCTAAAGATTAAACTGCTTTATTTCAGCTTCCATCCAGCAAGAGGAGTAGGAAATCGCTCTTACACCAGAAGGGGGTTCCTTCTGTCCAAGCAATTTACAAGATAATCCAAGATGCTGCAGCATTCGAAGAAGCCAGCCAGCACAAGGGGCACATTGTTAGAAGCCCCCTGCCTTGCAGGGGCACCCTGGCTCCCCTTAGGGCAAGGGTTCAAAGCCTTTATACAAAGCTGTGGAAGGGGCAAGCTGCAATTCACCCTCTGCCCTGTTTTCTTCTCCTTGCCTGGGGTGCCAGAGCTGACGCCTTGGAGACAGGTTTCAAGGATCAGGTCTCCACCTTGACTTTCTGCACTCTTCTGGCTTGACCCTCCTGAAGGCTGGTGGCAGAGAAAGGGTTGGGGCTGCCTTTCCTTCCCTGTCAGGACTAGTCCCACAGGAGCACACAGTTCAGCTATTACACAGAAGGGAGTTTTGTTTCCACTTGGCATCAGAACTGATACAGAGAGTCAAAAGGAGGATCAGCACTGAAGATTCATTTGTATATCAAGGGGAAATCCAGAAGCCATTGAAATTGTTTACAGCAGGTTGAAAGAATAATACGAAGAACAAACATTATGCTGACAGATATCCAGATGGCTTCTACAGGCAAATCTCAACGCCTTTAGCCCAGCTAAGACTCACTAACATTTACGTATCATCTCAGGATTTTATTTCTAAAATTTATAAAGCACCAAATTATGAAGGTTTCAGGGAAATGGGAGTCATCATGCCTTCTCCCACCCCCTCCCAACTTTGCTTTGTGACTGAATGGAATTTACATGGCAGAGCAAAATGGTTCAAACAACTGGTGCAGATGACAAAGAGGGGAATGGGGGAAAAGGTGTAATACATGGGAGAACTAAAGGATGCAGATTGTGCAGCCCTGTGGACAGGGCTTTTCTCGTGCAGAATTTCACAGAATTCCTGCAAGTTTCACACTGCCAGAAGAGGCTCCTGGAAGTTTGGAAAAGGCAAACCACACATATGGTAGGAGATGACAGGTCCATCACCTTCTATCCAAACACTTAGTTCTTCCTAAATAAACTCACCTGGTGATTTCTATTGTTATTTGACATCCCTGTATCTAAGAGGATGATGGCAAAGTACAGCAAGGGATGTTTCCCTTCCAGACAAAAGAGCAAGTCAGGAGTGATGCGTCAAGGAGCAGCAGCATCCCACAGAGGCCACTCTCCTCAGTGGCAATCAGGCAAGGGTAGCCAGACTTGTTTTAAGACAAGAGCCATGAAAGTTGAAAATATTCATCCACTGTTCATCCACAGCCAATTTGTGTGGAAAAAAAAGTTTACCAGGCAACCCCTTTTTTTCCATGGCTCCCTCATTCTGTGGTACCAAAATTCCCTGACTTCTGTACCCATGCATTCCTGGCCACACCACTGACCACTGTTTCATGCACAGAGTATAAACACTAAACGTTTTCCAGCCTATCCAAATAAATCATTCCAGTCTGCTGCTGGAGGTGAGAAAGGGTGAAAAAAGCAGCACTGAATCCTTCACCTTCATGTAATGGCATTGAAGTTAAAAATAGATTTATAAAATATTTGTAATCCTTAATCTTCCCTCAAATCAAACTGATGTTGAGATTCACCAGTGTTTAGAGACCCCAAGAGATTTATTTGTAAATGGTTGGCTCAGGCTCAGCTAAATCCTCCTTCTTTTTATTTAGCCAGTTTGGTGACCTGGTAACTATTCAAAACATAAATTCTAATGAGAAAAATATCCAACCACCTCCAGCACATTAAGGTTCTGTAACAGACATTACAAAAGAAAAGAAAAAATAAGGTGTTGGCTCACGGAATGCTGGGGCGAGGGCAGACCTTTTCAGCAGCAGATTAATTCCGTGTTCAGAAGAGGCCTGAATCTTTCACACAGGCAATGTGTTTTGTGTGGTTCCCCGCACAACTAATCTGTTGTTACTTATTCTTTTTTCCTGCAGTATAGATGGACCCTGTGTAGCAGGGAACAGGGTTTTGGAGAACAGCCCTCATTTTGTTCAGTACAATACAGCCTTCTCAACTCCTAACGCTGCCACTTGAACCCTCAAACCGTACACAGGCGAGAGCAGAAGAATTCTGAAATGAATAAAGCAAATAACTGATTTGAGTCTCCTTTGGGTGTAATGTCACATCCCAGCTTAAGGGCTAGTAAAAGCTTTTACGGAATATTTTCCACACCTGGTAGTTTATACAAACATTCCCTATGGGTATTTCTCAGCTTTCCAAAGAAAAGGGACAGTTGCTATTGTCCTGGACAGATTTCCAATCAGATGTTTGGTGAAGATCAGAGAGGAAAGGCATTACATGTCTGCTTGAGCATGATTAATTGGCATCACTGCAGACTAGTGGATACCTTCATTTATGTAAGGAAAAGGTTTTAGGCTTTATCAGTGACATTTTAGATCACAGCCAAGGAAACTTTGCTGCTCTACCCCGACTCACCCAGATTAATACTTCCCATAACAAATTCAGTAATACACAAAGAAATATAAAAGTGTCCACAATAATCCAGATAACAAGCCTACCACTGAAAGCCATTTTTGGTGAATGATGATATTTTTATATCACAAGACCCGAGAACACAATTCACTTGCTAAATCTGTTCCATGTAGATAAAGTTTAACAGATTTTTATTCATAAAGGCATAGAGACATGCAAGCACAATTCCCAAAAGATGAAGGAATTCCCATTCTCATAGTTAGACGTGAAAAGAGTGGGCTGGAGAGGGAAATGACTGTAGTTAAAACTGTCAAGGAGTCTCATGGAATGAATATGCATTGCCTGACCTGAATCTATTCCAGTTTCACATGGTACGAGAACAGAACATTTGTTTCCGTATGAAAAACAAAAAAATAAATGTGTTTCCATGGCTTTCCTGGGTAAAGCTATATTTGAATTTGTTTGCAGATAGCACTTTTTGTAAAATGGCTTTGTTGCTATTAAATATTTCAGAGCACTTCAGGCTGGTAAGGATTAAGTAGTTGGCTCACTAAAATAATATTGCTCTCAAATATTGTAAAATAAATAGAAAAACACCCTTAATTTCAAGAAAAAACCCAACCAAACATGATCAGCAGGAGAGCTCTGTTAGTAGTTCATTAAACAGGATGGAAGGTATTGCTCAGTAAGGAAGTTCAGGATGTCAGATTTTTGCCATTTGGTGCAAAGCTGGACATCGGTGTGAGAAGCAGGTGTGACAGAGCACAGAGTTGTTCAAGCATGCTAAAGCAAGAACGTCCTGTGAACTCCTCCAGAACACTAAGGCTTCATTTACTCATTTGTCATCTTAAAGTCATACTTGTCAGCCTCGGGTCTCTGAACCCAAATGCTCCCAACAACAGTACTGGCACTTCATGCACTTGCCCCTGAGGAGAATGTATGACTAACCTACCTTTTAAGGATACCTACGCTGAGCTAGGAGACATGGGATTCACTCGTGTAGGAAATTCTGCTCTGAGAGGGATTTAATTTTATCTTTTACAAGCAGCTCTTGGCAAGTGTCATTATCAGCACTGCAACAAAGAAACTGCGGAAGATGGAAAAGGAGAAAGAAAAAATAGGTGATATTAATGGTTATATCTAGCAAGAAACTAAATTCACATAAAATTATAAAATTATGAAGCTTAGAAACCATGGTCTTTCAGCTACAAAAAGGAAACTCTACCCTATTTAGCACAGTGGCAGTGAATCTATTCTATCCCAAGAAATGAGGGGAAAAGAGAATTGAGGTGAGGATTCAGAGGAAGCTATTTGACATCCATCCCAGAGAACTGCTAATCCCTCTCCTTCCATCCCTGCCTGAAGCCCCAAGCCACCAGATTACAAAGAAGAGCTTCCAGGGAACCAACTTATGCCCCAGTTAAGAGGGCAATCTGGACCTACACATATAAAATAGGAAACAGTGAGCCTCAAGTATATCGGGGTCATTACATCTGATGGCAAGAAAGTTTGAGTGTACAGATAGTTTCATGGGAGGTGATATGAAAAATAGGCAAAAGGCTGTTTATTCTCAAAAAAACCTAAATCCTAAAATACAGAGCTTAGTTTCTGCTTTGTGAAAATCACCCAGTCGCTTAGTGAAAAACTGTGTGGATGTTTCAGTAGCCAAAGAGGCAACCTGGAAGGGTGGGGAAGGCTTTGTGGGTGGAAGCAAGAAAACAAGGAGGTTGAAAAAGAAAGAAAACTGTGTACATCAGCACAACTGCTCAGATGAACATGAGTTTTCCCAACTTGGATGCATAAGGGCTTAAACCAGTAGAATCCAGTTTTGACAAGTTCACAGCCATGAGCAGAGAGACCTTCTCTCTCCAGAGAAGGGAAGAGAGGGGGAGGAGAACAAGCAAGTTAGCCAAGGAAGGCCATCTGTTAAGTGAACTTCAGCTATGAACTCAAGACCTGCCCTTACTAGGCTCAAACATTAATAGAAGTGTCCAGAAAACACCAACAGCTAAGCAGAAAAATTCCTTTAAACCAACAAAACTGAAAAAAAAATTAAAAATGGCAGTGTCTTACTTCAAAATAAATGCTATAGCCACTTAGTCACAAATTAGATACAAAATAAACCTTACAACCAACTCCAAAGCAAAACATTCTTAGTAATTTCGAAGGTGTATTCTCATCAGTTAGGAATAAGCGAACAGTTAAATGGTATGCACATGCCAAAATTTCTCCTGGCAGCATTTGTAAAATTTAGGAAGAAGTATTTTGGAGAGATACAAGAAGAAAAGGGAGTGGGACAAAAAGCCTCCCACACACATCCCCAGCTCCCAGCAGAAAGGGAGAAAACAGCGAATCTCAACATCAGCTCCAGATTTCAGGCAGTAGAAGGCTGGGAAACATGAGAAACTAGATGGCTATAACCCTTACCACTACACCTTGTGGTACACCATCAAACTTCCTTTCCCACAGAAAGAAACATCACCAGTGTACTGCAGGTGATAAAGACAGGTCCATTCCTTTCCTCATCTTGCTGTCCAACTCTTAAGAGCATCTCATAAAACAAGACAAGCATCAGAATAAAATTGTCCATTTTAAACTAAGGTTTCAGTGCTACAGATTCAGCACTTAGCAATAAGCAGGAAATAAAGCGGAGGAATGTCTTGTCCTTACAACACAAATCTGTAATGTCTTTAGGAATCATACAGTTTAATCAGGCAGGGACTTCTGGAGGTCATGAAGTGCTCCAAGCAAGACCAACTTGAAAGGTGGATCGCAGCACCCAGTTCCATTAGGGTTGGAAGGTGTCCAAGGATGGACCCTTCATGGCACCTCTGGGTGTTCTTTTCCAGCTTTAACCAAAATGATAGTGACAAAGCTTTTCCTTACACCCAAGTGTAATTTTCCCTGTTGGACATGGCGTACATTGCTCTTTCATTGTGCACCTCTGAGAAATGTCTCACTTGTCTTCTCTCAAAACCCCCCGTGGCTGGTGGACACTGTCACACCCTCCCGTGTTTCTCTTCTCCAGGCTGAACAAGCCTAACTTCCTCCAGCTTTTCTCATAACACCACGTGCTACAGCCCCCAACTATCCCAGTGACTTTTTCCCAATGAGTACTAATTCCAGATACACTAAAATTTGCAGAGAGCTCTTCACAGCTAAACAAGCTTGCCAATAAGATCATTCTGAAGTCAGCACCCTTCCTTCTTTGACATTCCCTTTATACACTATGTTGCTGCCATTTCCCTCAACATGAAGTATGTATAGTTTCATAGTTTTACCTATAAATGGTTAAATACTGGAAATGTAAACTAAGCCTCCTCTACTCCCTAAAAATTCATGATATATTTAACGTGTACAATCACCACAACACCAGCTTGGTTCTGCCTTTTTGTCAGATTTTACAGTTTTTGGGACATATTTGTATAGCAGTTTCTTTACTATGAATGAAAGAAGCTTGCATCAGTAATTACGTGACTCCAGAAACTATGGCGTCCAACAAAATAATAAATGAAACAATTACTGAAGAAAAAAAAAATTTAAAATCAAGAATTGAGAGGAATTCCCTCAATGGTAAATGAACAGAGTCCTCCCTGCTATGAGAAGAAAAGCTAAAATATACTTCTCTGATATCAAAATTGATAGAAATACTAGTGACCTAAAAAGAACAGGCACAAAGACTGAAAACATCACTTTCAGAGAGAGAGATTACAAAATGCCACTCATGGGAAAACCCTCCTTCCACTCCCACCAGAGCTGCTAATCTCCCATTTAATCCTCCCCCTCTCCCTCATTTTGCAAAATAAATTATGAAGCCAGAAGGAGCCAGTGTAATCATCTAAGTCTTTATCTCTTTGACAGAACAAGCCAGAGGATTGCAATGAATTATTTCTTTTGAGTTAAGGCTTATGGGTTTTTGCTTTTTCCAAAAGGGAAGAAAAAAACTCCCCTGTCAATCTTGATTGAAATACTTCCAGGGAAGGAAGTTCTACCCTCAAATTAATGTTTTTGTCGTCATGCTGATTGCTACCATTTTGTTTACTTTCAATTCCAGTTCTGATGTGACTTGGCCTGGCAGGCTCTTCCAGCTTTAACATTACATGGCTTAATTTCACTGCTTCGATAAGGGAAAGCTCTTTGAGACTACAGCTGAATAAAACTAACTTCCCTTCCAAACCCCCAGAGTTTGCAAGTGATGTTATTGTCCAGCCCATCATGCTGATGTGCCTCTTCTAGGAATCCTGCTTTCCCCCCAGTATCTGTTCCACTGTGAAAGCTAGACATAAATTGTGTTCTGGCTGCAGTCACATCAGTCCCAAAGAGAGATTTGTATCTGCCTCTGTTTTCTAAACCCATTGGTTACCATGAGGCCCATTTACCACAGAAATGAGATTAAAAAATGTCACAGTGGATAATCAAGACCTTTTCAGAAATGATGCTTCTTAAAATAGTGTTTCTTGATCCTGTAAATGTAACTTACATGCCTTTGTTCCCACATACGTAATCTTTATACCTGTTTATAATGAAATAAATACTGTTTTAATGTAGAATAATACTTAACCTAGATTAATTTTCTACTTGTGCCTGACCTTTTGTTTCCCAGACATTTAATTCATTAATAAAAATGCTAGAATACAAACACATTTGAGAAAGAATGGGTATGAACAGAGCTTTCAGTTCTTAAATCACAACAAACAGGAGAAGATGTCCAAATATTCTCTCTTCCCTCTCTTCTCTCACTTCCAATGCAGAATTTGTTATCTCTAAACCAATTCTGGCAAATATCTGACCTGCTTTTAAAGCTTCTAACATAGGAGATGTCTCAAACTGTCAAGGCACTTTACGTCAACATGCAGCATCCTCACATGCAGAAAAGTTTTTTCGGTTACTTAGAATAACTCATTTAAATCTCCCTTGCTAGGACTGTTCCCTTCACAGGTTGTATTTTATAGCTCTTGATTATTCTTGCTGCTGTCATCTGGATTTCCAGTTGCCTGCACTTTTCTTGATGTTGCGTGTCAGAAGTGAACACACTGCCCAGCTCCTGCCTTACCAACAGCTGAGAGAGCAGAACTGCATCGTCCTACAGACTCAGTTTCATCTCAGACACTTCACCCCTCCTCTTTCCTTGAGGCAACAGCATGACACAGTTGACTCATGTTCAGATTTATAAACAGAAGTAAACTATTACTAAATTTGTTTTCCATCTCTAAATATCCAGCTGAAAATAAAATCTTTGATGTCTGTTGCCAGCAATGTGCTTGATGCCTGCCTTTAACCTTTTTTTCATGCTCTTGTTCTAAAGCGGATTCCATTTCAGCTGTCAAGAATCCTAAAAGTGGAACAATCAGGAGCTTGGATGGTTGATTTTCAGACATATCAAAAGATCACTTTCTTAATAAGTAATAAAAAAAGGCAGTGCAGAGCAGTAGATGCAGACCATAAACACTTCTTGCTTGAATCTCAATTGTCTGTATGGGTGAAAGGGCAAGCTTTCATTTTGTTTACCCCCAACCACCCTCCACATACCAAGTCCACATGGACGATATCTGCTATTTCTTCAGGAGAAAGAAAATCTATCATTAAAATAAAACAACAAAGAAAGAACAGAGTAAAAGAGCTACTGATGGCAAATACAGTATTTTTAAAAAACCAACTCAAGTGTCACAGGGAACAGCAAAAGAAACACGTTCTTTATTTGCCCTCTTCTTCACAGTTTCAGTGAGGTAGAACATCTTGGAGAACTGACCCACAATTAGAAAAAAAAAGCACCAGCACTGATCACTGAGGTAAACAAGCAAAATGTTCAGTAGCACACAGAGGTTTCTGTCTTTGCAGTAACATCGAATTAGACTATAAAACCCAGCAAGGGAGCTACAATCCTCAATCTACAATCCTCTAAAACATTCCTGAGTTCAGAGAGCTTGTGTCCCTTACATATAACAACAACTGTTGCCATCTCAGATATACTCTCCATGTTTTAGAAATGTGCGTCAATAACATGCACTACCAACTGTACTGCATTACCACTTCACACACTATATGATGTTTTGCACTATAGTCACAATAGTTTTCCAAAAGGGATACTGGGGTGCAAGAGCAGCGTGAGATGGGCAGTGAGTTGAGGAAGAGTCAAAAGAAGCATTTTAAATACATGAAACATTGGGTAGGAGATAAGACATGCTTATGTATGCATGATATAAGTTTCAATAGTTCCTAATGAAAGAGATGAAAAAACACTACGAAGGACTTGTAGAAGTCTTAATTTTAACAAAAAATATTCCTAAAATATTCCTATTTTTTTTCTAAATGCTGTTGGACAGACAGATAGTGACTGACACAATCTGTTGCTTGAAGCAATTTAATTTGTGTCTTTGTTTATCACCTAGTAAGGTGTTGTTAAGATCTGCTTAAAGTTCTGACATGGGCTTTGAATTCCTCAAAGTAAATTACTCCAAGAAGCAAACAAAAACCCCCAAAGAAGCTCCTGTTGATATCCTGTTGAATATCCTCCTTCTGAAATGTATCAGGCAAACATTCTATTTTTTTTCCCTCCTAAGGAAAGCAGTCACAAGAAGCATTAAGAATACGTAAGAATTTACAGAAATAACCACTGAAGTAATACCATAAAAGGCAGAAATGAGCCATAAAATTAAGAACTACAAAATGTGACATCTCCATGGTGCCTCCCAAGTAATGATTAATATTTTCCTCGCCTCATATACCCATACAAGTTCTAGAAGCTGCTACAGGCCTAGCAATATCCTTCTTCCCAGAAAAAAACAAAAATCCTTGGATTTTTCTTTCAACTGTTGTAAACCAGAGCAACATGAAGGAGTTTAAGTCAGCCAGCTCCTGTACTTTGTACATTGAGTGCAGAGGCCATCCTTAAACTAGCTTGAATTTCAAAGCTGGTTTCAAGCGTTAGCAGCTACACAGTGCAAGCCCTCCTGGTTCTAGAAGGGAACATCATTTAAGAAACAGTTCTGCCTGGCTCATTTCTGAATTGCTGATTAAGGTAGATTTTATTGAATATGTCCAAATGCAGCATTTTACAACATTCAAATCTGACAGGAAAGGGAAGTGCTTTTAAACTGTCGTAAATATTATTAAAACCATGCTCATTTATAATGAAAGATGTTACTGACTTACATGAGACCAACAGATATGAATTGCATTTTCTGTCAATGAACACAGGTCAGCCTTTTGTACAACTTTATTTTTCACATTTTACTCAACAGTTTTCTATTAAAACATAACTTTTCCAGTTTTCCTGATGTGAACCCATTTCCAGCTGTAGGGTGAAACTGACTTAACCACAGACAACATTTCAAAGTCTTTTATGGAAGTAGTGTTATTTTTACCAAGGTAAACACTATATAAATTTCTACAACAGTCTTGTCTGGAAACAGCATATGAAAGTGTTCTGAGTTCTACAAATATTTCTAGATGTCCAGCGAATGTTCTTTTAAATCAAGTGATTAGATCCCTCTGCCGCCTAACCATCAACAACAAGCATCTTTTAGAACTTCTTGGCTCATCTGACTTTCCAGGATGCTGTTTGCTTAAATACTACTATGCCTACTACTACCAATAAAGACTAAGGAAGCAAGTCTAGAACTCCATATGCATGTAAGACATCTTAACACATTTATCTTGTGTTACATGCCTCCCACACAATGCTTATAGTGACTCTAATGTTTAGGGTGTGAAGTAAAACGGTGCTAGGATGTTATTTAGAGAATCAAAATTTTCTTAAAATCACTGTGAGTTCTGACCTATTAGAAAACACCAGTAGGGTTTTTTCACATGGTTAAATTGCCTAGATTAAAATCTTGCATGTGTGACCTCTTTAATCCAGACGAATCACACATGGTGAACACATGCAGTACAAAAGAACATGCACCCAAACTCACTCTCTGAACTCTTCTTATACTGGTAGCTGGTAAATAACCGCTTTTGAGGAGGACTTACAGAAGTCCCCTTTAATCCATTCTCAATCAGGTAAGTGTAAAACTACACAGTAAACAACCGTCTTCAGTCTTCTAGACGAGAACTGGTTGAGATTAGGATAGGAAGGCACACACAGTGACATATTACAGCACAGAGATACATTAGTCAGGGTTTGTTTGTCTTTTTTGTTTGCTTTTAAAAATGTTATCAGAATTACTTCATTTAAAAAAAAAAATCTCTATTTTAACTGTATAAACCAAAAAATAATGGTCATTTCTAAGAAATCTTCATTGGATTTTTCTAGTACAACATCCTTCATCATGGTTCACTTCTTAGATTTGGGACTACAGACAACATTTCTCTTCCATGCCTCAAAAACCAGGCAGTGATCAGGCTCCTCTGCAACACAAGAAGTCTATCTCTCCATTCAGCTAGACCAGGTATTCAAGAGGAGATGATTCATGTTCAGGTACGCACTGCTGGCTGCACTGTAATAAGGTCTCTATTTTTCTCCTCTCTGTGTAACAAGAAAGTCTCCTCTCCTCACATGCACCTTCCCACAGAAGGCAAATTTCCTAGGTGCCGAAGCACCAAGAATAGGAAGTAAACTTAGCTGAATGCATCACTTCCCATCCAGGCTGGATCGGGCTTTGAGCAACCTGGTCTAGTGGAAGGTGTCCCTGCCCATGGCAGGGGGCTTGGAACTGAATGATCTTTAAAGTCCCTTCCAAGCCAAACCACTTCGTGCATAAAAAAACAACTTGGTGCCAACAGAGTACTAAACTGAGTGCTTTCCACACTGCTATCTGCTAGTAACAACACTGCCTAGTCACAGAGAAAGGTAAGTGTAAAATCTCACCCCGTAAAGATGAGATTAGAGGCTGAGAACATTTTCTTCTCTACGTTGAACTGTTCTGCCCTTCTACTTCAATACTCAAATCCTCGCATTTATTCTTCCCGCCAAGGACTCCATGTGTCTCATCCCTCCCATGCAGTGCAAAAATAGCTGTTCCTCCCTAAGAACCATGTGCCCAAAAAGTCTGCCTGCCTTTTCCAAATGTATCTTGTGTAATTCCAGCTGGTCTAACAAAAATATTATGCCTCCCTATATAACTTGTTGTCACAGTGAGACAACATACCTACAAACACTACAGCTACTGCCCCTCTCTGCCTGTTTTCCCTTTCTTCCTCCTCTTTCTTCCACAGAGAAAGAAATAGGACATTCCAGGGTATCCAGGTTTTAAAATTTCAGCTAAGATTTAAAGTCAGAGATTAGACTGCTACACAAAAAGCTGTCATTTATTTGATTTACGGGGAAAAGGCAGAAACTGCTCAGACTGCTTGCCAAAGGCCTTCTGCTCTCTGATACCTCAAATATCAGCCGGCAATTTGGCACCAGCAAGATGTAGAATTCACAGAAATGTGGGACTGCAAAGTCCCCATGGCCATTAAGTTCAGGTTGCTGATCAATCGCAGACCATCATAGTAACAGCTCTGTAGTCCACCAAAATTGCCAGTATCATCAACTACCACTGATTGTCTTATTATGGACACAGAGGGATTCTCCACTGGTCTCTCTGCAAGTAGCAAAGGAGGACTATGCTGGAACAAGTTCAGAGGAGGCCACAAAGGTGATCAGAGGGCTGGATCACAGGCTGAGAGAGTTGGGATTGTTCAGCCTGGAGAAGAGAAGACTCTGGGCAGACCTTAGAGACCTAGGCAGACCTAAAGGGGGCCTGCAAGAGAGCTGGAGAGGGACTTTTTACCAGGGCATTTGTGGTGACAGACAAGGGGGAATGGCTTTAAACTGAAAAAGAGAAGGTTTAGATTAGATTTTAGGAAGAAGTTCGTTCCTGTGAGGGTGGTGAGACTCTGGAACAGGTTGCCCATAGAATCCCTGGAAGTGTTAAAGGCCAGGCTGGATGGGGCTCTGGTCTAGTGGAAGATGTCCCTGCCCATGGCAGCAGGGTTGGAACTAGAAGGTCTTTAGGTCTCTTCTATGATTCTATGATGTAGCTCTCCAACAGCCTCAGCAGAAAAGTGGCTCAGGTTTGTGCACCCAGATTATAAAAGTGTAGGCCTCCATCTTCTCCCAAGCAACCCATTCACATCCCAGAGAAGACAGCACGCCCCCTGAAGAGCCAGGCTGGCTTCTCAACCCCCTGCCCTTTGGAAGAGGTGGTTGGCAGCTGTAGCTCCAAGTAGGGTCTCTCTCACTGCTACCAAGTAAGAGTCACTCCAACAATATTTTAATCCTGAACTCTCTCCCCATCTACCGCCAGGTCAAGTACTAGTAATCTGTCACCATCTGTAAGTCTCAGAGCTGTGCCTCGGGCTGAGTTTCTGCTCTGACCACAGAAGGTCAAAAACACCTCAACTCTCCCAAGGACATAGTGGCCACCGATCAAAGCTAGTTTTCTTGTTAATACACACTCTGGGGAGTATTGCTCAGTTTTAGCTCATCTGTGCAGGATTTACAGCCTCTGAATGTGAACTGATGCATCACATATAAGTCATGAGCTTCTAGTTTCAATTCAGACAGAAGACAAGCAGAGACTTTAAGCTTCAACTGGATGCTTTCATCAGTCTACTTACTCTTATTCATGCAAAATTGTCAGGCAGCTTTTTCATTTGCTGCAGGACAGTCATAATTACCCGTAAACCTTAAGTCCTTATATAGATTTTAATTAAATGTGTTTATAAACTGCTTTATAAGATTACAGACAACATCTGAATCTCAAGGAAAGCCCTTAGGAAGCATTTAGTAAAGTAAGAGAATTCACAAACAAAAACACACCTGGAAACAGCTAGATAACTGAATGCTTTGGCAGGCCCCCAGCAATTCTTTTACTGGTAGCAATCAACATCCACCACAGACTTTGATTTATCAGCTACTACTTTTAAAATAATGGGGCAAATCCATTAGCCCGAAATACCATCTTAAGCAAAAAATTCATTCAAATCGAGTTTCCAGAAAAAACTGAGCTAGGAAATCTACTCTTCTCCATTCTTGTCACTACCGAAAGTTTATGCTTCACAGTAATGATGCGACAAAATCAAGTACTTGGTAGTTATAGTTATTCTTAATTAGTCCAGAGATAATATGCAAATTAATTCAATTTAATGAGGTACAGTGTCATCACAATCAGCTAGGCATAACTGAGTCAGTATGCAATCAAGAGTCCCCACAAACAGAAGTTTCATCATCTAAGTTAGACCAGCTTGTCCTTTGGTTGATGTAAGCACACATCAGCCTGCACAGGAACTACAGTTTTTATGTATAAAATAACCTACAGAGCAGCAAGCCCTGCACATCCTACTCATCCACTAGGGAAGAATTAGATTAGCAAAGAACTGACAGCAATCAACTTATTTAGTAACCAAAGCCTGGTTCTGTCCTCCTACTCTGCTGCGCTTCCTGTTCCTACCATCACATGAAAGATGTCATCATTCAGTATCGCCAGGCTTGCTCCACCTCCATCACTATTTCCACTCTCTTTTCATTCAAGTTCTTACTTCGATACACCACTTAAGTAAAAATGTACCCAGCGGGTACCTTTGCAGAAGATTTCCAGGTCGGTGCAGCACCAAGTAGCTCACACCTACAACAGGAGAACGCAGTCAGAAGCATCACCCATCTGTCTTTTACTTGGCTTGACAAATAGTTGATGACCATCATATAACTTAAAAGAGAAAGTACTTTTTTCAAGTATGTTTAATCAGTGAGGTGTAACCCTTAATTTTTGCTTTGCATTTGATTTTCTACCAATTGCCTTATGTCTTCCTGCAGAGGCTTAGAGGAGTTGCATTAAGAGTATACACAGTTCATACACAAGAGACTTTTGAGGGAAGAGGAAGACTTCCAAGCTTGTTACCCCTGCAGTAATGGCTTTTAACGGTTTATTGACTACACTTAATGCAATTGTGAAAAGCAAGGAGTTTTTCTGTTTTTGTTGTTACTGGTTTTATTCAGCTTATACTGAAATAAGAAATAGAAATATCCATAGGAATATCAGGATCTTTACAGAAAAAAATATTCAAATGGGTCAAAGACATAACATTAAAAAGAGAACCCTGGACAACTTCAACAGCAGATAAGTGGTCCAACCTCTTCAGCAAAGTTACAATTACTGTCTCCAACTCCACAAGCCTGCATGAGCTTGCTGTACTAAAACAGCCTCCAGGCTAGTCCTGCTTTTTAAATTTCAACTGTTAGGTAAAAGTTGGAAACAAGGAGCAGCACAGTGTCACCAGCACTTTGCTAGTTCACCAATGACCAGATAGTATGTGGTCCCACAGGGCATAAACTAAAGGCCGTCTGCTGGAACCAAACACCTCTAGGAACCAGTTAACTTGGCAAGATCTGTGAAGAGTAGCAATGAATGAATGAATGAACTCTAAGACGCTCAGTTCCACATAAGCATAATTAATGTATCCAACTATGAAGCATAAGACTGACATTATCTTGGAAAAACTCCAGGGGTCACAGGCACGATACAGGAAAAGAAGCTACAGAAGGAGCTACTGTATTTGCTTAATAAATCTATTGCACAGACTGCTGTCAGTGGATTTTGTTCCAAGAAACTACACAAACAAAACAGTCTTTACAGACAGAAGAGAGGGAAGGGGTGGGAGAGGCGAGAAGGATTCAATCTCATGATCGCTAACAACGCTGAACAGCTGAAACAGTCATGGACAATGTCTGTGGAACTCATGAATTTTCTGAATTATTGTGACAAACCTCAGTTTCACAACCTGAAAGAGAAAATGACCACTTCTTTAAGAAACCAAGTGTCACAGTTTGTCATTTAAACATGAGGTTGTGTTTAAACAGACAACAAACATTTTTTGTTAAGCCATTTGCACTCTTTGAAACATTTTTCATCATTTTCCAAGATGAAAGTCATTCACATGTTGTCTATAACTGATTTTTTAGTAAAATAAATGAATCAAATCATATACAATCTGCTTTCCTATAATATCACTGGAGAACTCTAAATATACACTAAAGTCTGATTTTTCACATTACCTTTTCAAACCACTTTAGTTTAGCTAATAGACTTTAACTCTGCTGTCTTTGCATGGAAGCATAAGTGTTAAGAATAAAAAAAAGACATCTTTAGCAGAAATTCTCCTAAGCTTAAGACTGTGTACAATGTAAGTGTAAGGATGCCTTAAGATTAAACAAAAAATAATATTTCTTCATTGAGATTTAGGAATATGAAAAATGCCAAAGGATAATCCGTTCTTCTTATATCCTTCAGCTACACTGCCTTTCAGTTAAATTTAATTAATATACCCCAGAAGGTGTTACTTTCATATCAGACTGTCTGGACAGTAATCATGGAAACAGAGCATTAGGTAAGATATTTATATAGGGTACTACTAGCTCTTTCAAAGTTGTCCTGAGGAGACATTTTAGACAGGACTCTCAGATGACTCAGTAGATGGCAAAATTCCCTCTGCTGCCAATTATTAATTAAAGCTTCTTCTAGAGAATTAAGCTCACATACAAGTGTCTCTTGTAACTCAGAAACTCCTTGCAACTAGGCCTTGGCATGTGATTCTGGAGCTCATTACCTTCCAAACAGGCTTAATTATTTTGCAGAAGTATTTTTTTTCTTTCACTTACTGCTGTTAAGAAAGCTTGGTATTACTACCCCATTATTCTTCTGATGGCAACAAGAACTTGGCCTTCAGGAAGAGCATCGTGCAACTTTGAATTGCTAACAGGCACTAAAAAAAGTGGCAGTAGTAATTAGCAATCACAGTTTCAGATAGACCGATAGGCAGATAGATAGATGCGTGTGTGTGTGTGTATATTTGGATATGTATGAGCATATGAGTATAAATGTAGACAATACATATATACATATAAATTTTAAAACATGGACCTTACCTATAAACCTCTGCAAAAAACAAACAAAACCAAAATTCCCACTTGATAAACTCTTAATCTCACACCTTCCTCCCCCCAGCTTTCCCTTTTCCACATCTACCACGATACACGCAAAGCATCTGTAGATGTCAGAATAGCACACCCCTCTCTCCTTCAACACCTAACGCTGACCCACTTCACTGCGGAAAGCTAGTGAAACAGGCTCCAAATATTTCACTCTGCAGCTGGTCTTTAAGCCCTAATAACCAAGGGAGGTTGAAGTCACTCTCTAATCTCCAAATGTGTAAGAATCAACAGAGCTCCCCTTTGAGCAGCCAGCCTACGCCGGAGCACAGAACAGATTGTGTCAAGTGACAGCTGCTTTCTGGCAGAACACGCAGGCTCCCTACCAAGAAAGGGAGGCAGGAAGCATCACTCAGTTGAGGAAGAAGTTGCCAGATTTAAAAAAAAAAAAATCAC